>KZ651983.1:211215-224241 GCA_001010745.2 Gerris buenoi | reverse complement strand
TATAAATCTTTTATATAATATTTTAATAATTATCCTATAATTTGATTTAATGTGTGATATTGGTACCACAGCTTCGGCTGATTTAAAATGACTGAATGAAGCAAAATGTCAGATTAATCCAAATTGTAATATTGAGTCACTTTAATAAATGGTATTATTATTATTATTATTATTATAAATAACCAAATATAAAAAATAGCTAAAATTTCTATATGATTCTTTTATGTTTAATATTTTAGTGCTTATACTCGACATTTGGTAATCATGCTAGTATTCACTCAAAAGTAGTCTACAAGCTGCGTATTTTAACGCAAGAATTGTTTGGATAGATCAACTGGACGGACACAATTGCCCAAAGAATTGTTTTATAAAAAACACTAAAATGCCAATATCTCCCGAAATGATTGTCTGAGTGTGCTCAAAAAGATACAATCTGCCACACAGGGCAAATCTATACCCCAAAGGAAATTGAAATCAAATAAAGATTACTAAAGTTATCGTCTACAGACTGATTTCGTGCTTAAGTGACTGTAGCTCCGAAAAATCGTGACTCTGACAAAAGTTCTAAAAAAATGTCACAAATCGCATCTCAATACGATCTCTTGAAGCGATGTTATGAAGGTTTAAAGTTCCGAACGTACGTACGTACATATATACATACGTAAGAAATACATAAATATTATAAAATCTTCTTAAATTTACAATAAATATTATATATATGTATATGAAACTGATTTTAATTATATCCCCAGGTTCGTAAGACCCCTCCTTCAAAGAGATTTTGGAAAAACGTTTTGGAGGGTATCACTATACTTCCATTTTCATGGAAGTAAAAATGATACCATGTACATTTACCTAAACAAGTAATTCAAGTACTCCATTTGTGCTATTAAATATGCATCACTAAATATCTCGACTTAAAATAGACACTCAATATAGACACCAGTCTGTCATTTAGTGTTAGGAGATTTATATTATAGATGGCTTAATATTAGAAATGTTATTTCGGGTCAGCGCTGACGATTTCATCTCTATCATAATGTCATCTAAATATATCTGTTCAGACCTAATCAAGACACCTTTAAAAATGCGCACTACTTAACACTTAATACTAGCCTTGTTTCACTCCAATTTTGTAAGAGTGTATGGTTGTAAATTTAAATGAAATTACCAACCAATCTATTCTATAACATTCTATTCTATTTCTACAAGGAGCTTTAGGAGAAGATAAACTACTCCAAAAGAATTTTAGGTATTTTATTCGAATTAGTCTGAAAAAAGGGGTTTTAATAAAGTACTCATTAAGTTAGAAGTATTAAGAAGAAATTATTCCTAACATGTGTGTAAATAAAGGAGTATTCTTTTAAAGAGAAGCAAATGAAGTGAAGATACGAAGAAAGGAAGATAAGAAAATGAAGTAAAGATACGAAGAATGGAAGATAAGAAAATGAAGTGAAGATACGAAGAATGGAAGATAAGAAAATGAAGGGAAGATACGAAGAATGGAAGATAAGAAAATGAAGTGAAGATACGAAGAATGGAAGATAAGAAAATGAAGGGAAGATACGAAGAATGGAAGATAAGAAAATGAAGTGAAGATAAGAAAATAAAGGAATAAAAGACCATAGTTTGGTGTGATGATTATACACTTTAAACTTTTATATTTGTCAGTTGGTAGTCATAATTAGTTGAATGAAATATAATTATTATTAATAAACGTGAAATGGCAACTAATAAATCAAGAGCATATAAATCACAACAGTGAGATAGGAACACGAAGGAATAACAGATCACAGTTTGGTGTGAATGTCCAACGCTTTATAAAAACCCGATGAACCCTCCCCTAACGCAACGTTCAGAAATAGATATAACCATAATAGATACTATATCTAGACAGTTCTATCTCTTTTACATGTTGAGCCTATATCTAAAACAACCTACCAACAGGCCGGAGGGATTAGCAAGTGTGGGACGACAAAAAAGAATATGTGACATTTTCATGAGTGTCCAATGGAGGGAGGGCTATAGGAAGTAAAGGGGACTAGAGGACAGTGTCCCCTCTCGACATCCAACCGGCGTCATATTATGTCTTGTTAATGTCGCCCCAACTACAACCCCCAGAGCAAAAGATTCTGGCATTTTTATAAATAGATATTGAACAAGCTTTAAAGAAATGATCTTTTACAGTTTCTTACCGCAACTCGACGCCGAATTTATACATTATATTTTATTAGCTCCATTTTCTAAAATCGTTAAATAAAATAAACAATAATCTTAGATAGAATTTAATTTTTTGAAAAGAAAAAAAAATATATAAACCACCAAATATCTTTCAACAATGTTTGAAAGAGAGACGAAAACTGGTTTGATTTATTTTAAAACTGAATTTAAACTCAGATGGTTTTATTTTCAACAAAATGAGTATAAATTCAGAGGTTTGGTTATTATGAAAAAATAAAACAAGGATTAGGAATAAAAAAAAAAAAAAAAAAAAAAAAAAATGAAATTCGTTGAAAGTCTACGATATAGATATTCTGAATATAGGACTAAGGAAGATAGAAAACTTGAAGCCTCTATTCTAAATCTATTTTTTTCTGTCACTTGATTTGTTAACTTTTGCGGTGTTAATGACGTCATACATGAATGTTTACTTTGTAATGGGTTATTATTTACACTATGCAATGTTTATATTCTGTAATTTACAGATGTATTCTAACCAAGCAGTGCACTGTCCGCAGAATCGTCACGGGCATGCGGAATGGATAAAAGCCGATCCAAACCGACTTGTGACAGTGTTTCGTACCGTTCTCCAAACTGTTCCAACCCGCAAAGGAATCGTTGACTGTAAGGTCCAAATGATCCTCTGACAATACCAAATACTAGTTTGAATGACATGTCAAAAGGCATCACATGTCAACAGGCAGGTTCCCTAACTGTTAGGTTTCGTTTACTGTTTTTAATAGGAGCACAAGGGTGCCCACAGATTGGTTTGATGGCACAACTTGCGCCATCAGAGCTTTTGGGGGGAATTGGCGCCGTAGGCCTTGGAGGGGATGGGCATCCCTGAGGGTGCAAAGTATAGCCCTAATTCCGTTCCAACCTGCCATGACCTTTTACTCCCCCTGAAGACGGTTGCCATGGTGCGCTCCTTAAAAAAAAAAAAAAAAAACTTTTTTTAAATTATCTTAATCAAACTACTTCTGATACCCTCTAACTTCCTGGTACTACATTTTAACTGCTTCAGCCCTTCTTCTATTGGCAAAATACTGCACTAAAAAGAAAACCGAGAACTTCCTATAATATCCTAACTTCCTTTGTTTTTTGCGTGACAGAAATTTTTTCTCCCCCCCCCCCCCCTCAAAATAATAACCATGTTAAAATGAATAAGAATGAGGTATTCAATTAAATTAGCATGGTGCTGTGTTTATAGCCGTTGGATTCAGAAGTATAGCCAACCATTGTTCATAAATCCAATTAATGTTCATACTTATTATGTTAACTAACTTCAAAATATATTTTTTTACACGGAAAATATATTATTTAAACTGAAAATATATTTTCTATTACACGGAAAATATTAAGATTATACATTTTTGGGTTGACGTCAAGAAAGTAAAGAAAAAAAATTGAACGAGATTATAAATAAACTATGTGACTCAAATATATAATTTTATTCCTCCTTACATTGAGAAAATTAAAAAATAGATGAAGCTATAAAAAGAACGAATAGATATGCTGATTTTGCTGAGGAAAATGCGTGGTTATTATAGTTATAGCCACACAGTTATTACGAGAGTTAGTGCGTAGACAGTGCAGGAAATCGAGTGACACACAGATTGCCCAACTTTCGAGGGAAAAAATAAAGCCATTACATTCACCTTCTTATATGGTTATCCAGAGGGCAAATCTCGAGCTCTCATTGGCTCATTACCCCATTTGCTAGTTTTTCCCGCGCCGTCCACGCACTAACTTTCGTTTAGGACAGACTGTAGTTAGTTTTTTCAGTTAAAAGTCATGGAACATCCTAGTAGCAACTATCTTACACAATGATGCAACAAAAATAGAGTAATCTTTCTAAAAATTAAATTGCTCAGTAGAAAATTAAATTACATTAGTATCAAGTTTAATTCTAGTTAAACCAGCGAAAAAAAGATTGATAAGTGAAATTAAACAAAATTAAATTAAACTGGGTAAAATTGCATAATAAGTGCTTGTAAGAATTCGTATTTATTTATTAAAGGTTTGATTTCAAAAAGCGAATTATTAATTACTTAATTAATTAAGCATAAAATTATCATAAAATAGAAAAAGAAATGCAACAAAATAATTAAATACTTAATTATTAAAGTACCAAAAATAACTTAAATTTTAATCGTCAAATTAGGATTAAAAAAGAAAATAAGTATGTATTATTTATAATATAAAGATAAAGAAATAGATCACAGGAGTTATTTTATGTACAGACAGATTCTTCTTTTAATATATTCCCTCCTACTTTTGGATTGTTTGCACATCCACCCATATGACCACACAAAAAGTTTAAAAGGGGGGAAAAAAGTCGTACATAATATATGGAGCGTAGTGTGGAGTTTTATGTGTAAAGAAAGGGGGAGGAGACAGGACCAGGCCTGCATGTATATAATATGGGGAAGAACCGACTGCATACGTAATAGACATTGGAGTAGTAAAGACAGCAAAAACACCTACCAAGTCGCATTTCTACTATACTTGCATTCAGGATAACTCACAGAATTTTTTTACTTTTTCAATTCCGACAAAATATACAATTTTTAAGGTCATAAAATTGAGATAATTAGAGGCAAATCAAAGATTCAATTTGTGTCAATCAGAAAATAGAGGGGTGTAAATGGGAAATGCTTAATAAATTAAGATATAATACAACAAATACAAGTATCTTTTATTAATTTGCTAGCTGTGTTTCACTACGAAACGTGTTAATCATATATTTTAAATTTTATATATTTATAAAGTACCGTTGACATAGGGGCTATTGCATTCCTCCAATAGCCACAATTGCCTCCACTATTGAATCCTATACCTACCCTAGATATTGTAATATGATTAAGATAAGCGCATACCAAAGTTGTAAACATCTCAATTGGAACGGCCAAAACGGCTCCCATCCATTGCTTGTTTTTCCCAAACGGCTCTTGTCGAAAAAAGTTTTACGAGTTACGAGTTACGAGTTACGAGTTACGAGGTATATTCCCAATCGGCTCCGGTATTCGGTACTACGCGTATGTTTCTCTTAAAAAAATAAGTGTCCTATCTTACTTTTTACGATTGCAAGTTAATATAAAATTATTTGTGTTTGGAATTTACGTTTCAAACATTATAATATGCCAATAATGGATTGTTGTTATCTAGTTTATCGAATTTTATTTATCCCACAATCGTGTCAGCTTGTACAGTTTGTTCGGACTTCAGTCTGTTCATGGTATCCACCACCGCTGTGTGCGTTCGTTGATTATTATATTTACTTATTACGTTTTAAATAAATCCAAGATGTCACGTGAAAGTGAAAAATGATAGAAAATGTTTCGTTTTCTTTCCATTAAATATTCACTGATGATGGTTGTACGTCTTATTTTAAGCAAAACCAGTATTAGCGAAATTTATAATGAAAATATCTGGAACATAACCACTCGCATTTAGATGCCAATTTTCTAAGGATGGAGGAGACTTAGTTTAAAGCTTAAAGCTAAAGAAAATTTGCAAGAAAGGCCCACAAAACTTCCAAATACTTGTAAGATTTTTTATATACTAGCCGAAATACAATTCCAGACGCAAATTAAAATTTAAATTATTATTTTTTTAGAATTTTCAACAAATGAAATAACACGTATGGATTATATAAGAAATGGTGTCTTAACAATTTACCCAATGAATGATGTTTAAATTTATAATTTAATTTACAATATCGATCAAACTATAATTATTATTAACACTGGGAAACAGACAGAGAAAAATAGACTCCAGCGCCGGGACTTAAATCACGGGCCTCTACATTTCCAGTGTAGCGCTCTTCCATCTAAGCTACGCAGAATAATGATTTTTCTCAGCCCTAACCGAAAGGCCCGTGGTTCAAGCCCCGGCGCTGGAGTCTATTTTCCTCTGTCTGTCTCCCAGTTTAATAATAATTNTTGTGTTAAATATTTAGTCATTGTAGCGTTGGCTCATTATACTTAAGTAGTTAATCTATCACTAGGATTTTTTTGCGCTACAAAATTCGCTATTTGGTCGGGTGAAACAGAAACAAAATCACAAATAATTTTTATAATTTATACTTAAAACCGAAGCCGTTTGGGAATTTGCCTATTTTTAAAACGGGAGTTGTTGAATGGGCGCAAGGTCCCCCTAATTAGGGACTGATTGCAACAAAAGGAAATGCCATCTATCTTACTAGAAGCAGAGGTTTTGTATACCTCCTGTATTACTTGCCACGTCCCCTTCCTCTACATTGGGCTGAAATTATAAATACCTGTTATTAGTGGGGACTAATGTCCTGAGAAGAAGCTCATTCTAAAATATTATCCTAGCTTTTCTTGTCTAAGCTGGCCTTAATTATACATGTATTATATTTACTTAGGCCATATTATGCTCTTTAAGTATCGGATTTCCAAAAACCCCTTCTTAGCAGAAATCATAATTATAGTTATATAATAATGATAATTTCATTTTCAGAGGTTTTAAAAAATTAATGATAATTAATTAAATTAACAATATTATTGAATTAAATTTGGGTGATAGGAAATGTGATTTTTATCGTAAAACGAAGCCAAATTACAATTTTTAAGGTCCACTCGCCCTCTTGAATCAAGATGGTTCTACTTTCAAGGTGGTTAATTAAAACACCTTTTCTTATGCACCTCTTATTTGACACCTAATAAATCCAATATATTATTTATTATCTAGTTCTAGTTAAATGGATCTTGTCGGTAAATTTTTATTGATGTAACAATATAACGGTTTGCCTGTATATGTTACAACCAATCAAGAAACAAGGTTGTTATGAATACAAAGCTAAATACAAACAAAGTAGTTATCATAACAAACTTTATGCAATGCTTTTGCTTTATAATTAACTTTGAAATATTTAAGATCTGTGTGTCTGTGATTAATATAATTCTGATGGAACAAAAGCCCGAACAAGAGAATTTGGATCCGACTCTTATAGAGCGTTGAGACGTGTTCAAAATTCATAAAGAAATAAGTTGCTTAACAAATTAAACTTTTTTTTGTTACAAATTATTATTTATAAAAAATAATTAAAGAAAATTAGATAGAATAACACTATTTTTCAATAAAATTCTTATGTCGGAGATACCTCAGGTGGTTTGAGGTAGAATTCCTTTGAAAACTAATATTCTGTCCCGCGTATTCAAAAGAACGCCCCGAATACTCGTGGGTATATATGATCGGGATTTTTGCAGCAATACGCGATACTATACGTGCATTTTGTTTTTCTTCTGAGAATGTAATTTTTATGCAAGACAATATGCGACCACATGTTACCAACAGTGTTGAGCAATCCAATTGGAACACTGATATTCATACTCTTAGATATAGTATTATACGGTTTTGAAATTATAATAATATTATGTGCACATATGCACATATTATGTGCATTCTACTCGAGATTTAACTTATCTAATATCCTTTATAAAAAATATTAAGGAAAAAGCTTTGTAAAACATATTTTCATAAATTTGGATTAAAAGATTTTCTTATCAATATAAAAGTTCAACATTATCCTACTCTTACTGAATCATTAATGAGGAATGACTATCCAGGTCGAACAGTGAAAAGTGGTTTGTTCTAGTTAGTGACATGCGGTGGTTTCATTTATTCATGTTACCGATCGGCTCAGGTTAAAGGAAGTGGTCGACCCGGTAATAAACGTATATAATGGTTTGGAATAGGAGAGAAGCTATCGGGGTTTCCATGTTTACTAAATCTATATTTTATCGATATAAAGGCCCCCACACACGGGGAAAATGTTTGCGCAAACATTTTGACCTTGTATGGGGCTGTTTGATCTTTGTACTAACATGATGATTGGCGTGTACGGCCTAAATTTGCCCGACATCAGGTTTGCGCAAAATGTTTGATCTTGTATGGGGTTGATGGTAAGTTAATACAAGGGCTATTAAAGATGGTTAGGAAAAGAGTTTCTGTATCAACGGGGCCTTAACTTTCTGATTAGTAACAAATAAGAAACAAAATCACAAAATGATAAAGAAGGAGAGACAAAATTACAGAGCGCGATAAAAATAAACAATGGTTTCAGCTTAAATTAAGCGTCGCAGAAGATGACGTTAGGGCGGAAATACACATGCAAGTGGCGAGTACAAGCATGACAGAAGCTGGCATGTTGCAGAAACTGTGCAGAACAGTCTGGCTTTTATCAGCCAGATAATCGGTCATGTGCAAGCTACAAGCACAAGGCACGATTTATCAGTTCTCCCACTCCCACCCTTCGACTAGTGCCACTGGCAAGACAAAATCAAACCCCACTGCGATTTACTCGCCTACAAAATCACAAAATGATAAAGAAGGAGAGACAAAATTACAGAGCGCGATAAAAATAAACAATGGTTTCAGCTTAAATTAAGCGTCGCAGAAGATGACGTTAGGGCGGAAATACACATGCAAGTGGCGAGTACAAGCATGACAGAAGCTGGCATGTTGCAGAAACTGTGCAGAACAGTCTGGCTTTTATCAGCCAGATAATCGGTCATGTGCAAGCTACAAGCACAAGGCACGATTTATCAGTTCTCCCACTCCCACCCTTCGACTAGTGCCACTGGCAAGACAAAATCAAACCCCACTGCGATTTACTCGCCTGCTTTTGAGCAAGTTACTAGCATGTGTATTTGCGCCTCAATGGTTACTAAACGAACTAACCATGGTCTGAATTTGATCGAAGCGGTCGCAACCGCCCTGGTCCACCGTTTTAAAAGCGAAGACTTACGAACGACAAAGGAATTACTAAAAAGTCAAAAGTTAATGCAAGGGCTATTAATGATAGTTAGGTAAAGAAGGGCTAACTGTATCGATAATAAGTCCTTGCCAGTCAAATTCAAAATATTATAAAATATGTAGTACATGACTCTAAACAATATTTTAATTATTTTTGAGGGCCGACATTTAAAATCATTCAAATACCATTAAATGACATTCAGCATTCAGCTAACAGCTACCTAAGTCCATTGATAAAAAAAAAGGTTGTGTTTAATTAAACTTTATATACATATTACGATTATCAATAAATACTATAATCAGTACCCTCATTCAATAATATGCTCATAAAGAATAATAATAATAAAGAAAAGAAAAATTAAACTATAACTTACTAATTTAAAATCTCTTTCAAACATACCTGAAACAAAAATTAAAAAAAAAAATATTATTAATAAAATAAAAATTATACAAAATGTGTTATTACAACTATAAGCTCCAACTATAAGGAGATTAATTTAACAGTCAGAACAACTCAATACAATTAGAAAGTTATTACAAAAAATTGAAATTTATATATTATTAAGAAGTAATATAATTATTAGCTTGGATAATTTCAGTGATAATATAGCCTATATCATTATTAACTTTTAATGAGGATAATGTCTCACGGTAATCAGTCAATACGATTAAGTAGTAAAACTTAATACTGTTAGGGTTTGCAACAAATATTCTGCTATTAAGCATTAAACTCAAATTAGTAAAGTATACTTCTGCAACTTTAGCAGAGTATATTAGGTTAATATTGACGAGAGAAGAGTTAATGTTATAGAATATTAGCTAATCAAAGCTTTGTTACAACATTACAATATGTGTGGATAAAGATAAATTCACAAGTTCATATAAACAAGCCAACAAGCGTTTCTCGTCTCATTTAAAAAAAATTATCCACTGACATTAAATACACAGGGTAATGGCACCTAATATGGCACAGGTAGTTAATATGGCATAGTGGGTTTTCTCTTGAACCAAGAGCTAATTTCTGTCAGCGAATGAGTCAACGAAGTAGTTATACCGTAGTGCTGCTTAGGAGATAGTGTTATATCTTAAACTCCTCACCGTTATCTCAATATTCAGCCATTTCCCAAACTTATTGTCAACAAAAGTTTATAGTGATTCCTTTTGATCGGTCAAAACTAATGTAATGTAAGTATTTAAATAATATATGTTTACAGATATACATTCAGTATATATGTAGATTAAGATGCACCCATCAGTTTTATGTTTTCAACTCATTGTTTATTATATGGAAGAACTGATGTGAAAAACGTGATTTCCCTAAATATGACATATGAAATATACCTAAATAAGACCAATGCCATATTAAGGGTGCTTTTACAACGATGCGATATAATATTCAGCATTTCATAGATAAACATATTAATTTCTTACAATTACAATAGATAACTATTTTACATTAATATATAAGATAACATTTTTAAATAAAACAATTTTTATAATCGTTTTTGGATTTTTTCCTTTTTAAAATTCTCAGAAGTTTTGTGTTAAATATTTAGTCATTGTAGCGTTGGCTCATTATACTTAAGTAGTTAATCTATCACTAGGATTTTTTTGCGCTACAAAATTCGCTATTTGGTCGGGTGAAACCTATTGCCGAAAAACACAATGCCATATAAGGCGCCTTTCCCCTATGTATAAGAAATGTAATACAAAAAGTCTATCAATTAATGTGGGATCGATGGGCTCAAAAATATACATTGATATTTGTTTATTGATGTTGATATTACAAAAGAAATCAGTCAAGGTTGACTTTGCGTCGTTTAATGTATTAAAAACATTAGTTAATAATACAAAAACTGTCCATAAAACATTTTGACCATTTATTTAATTAATGTATTGCTACAAATGAATTCGATTCAGTCATGGTTGTCCGATTCTAAAAGAAATAGAGGGGACGAGTCCACCCTAATATTTACAGAGCAAGGAAAAGCAATATGTATACATTCAATATTTTAATTAAATAAAAACTTAAGGGTGCGCTGGAACTATTTATTTTATACCCTGAATCAATATAACAGAAGAAAGTATTTACTTAAATTCCATCAAGTTATTAAATATTAAGCAATTAGTCAATTGCTGCGTAAAATAAGGGAAACTATTACACACTCAATGTATCAATTTATGAGAGTTAATTTTCATGTTTTAATACGTTTCCAGTAGGCGGAGCGTTTTCAAATTTTGTATTCTTACTCAGTTTTTCTGGCTGAACAACTTTTACTAATAACATTTTGTCGTATATCCTGGAGAAGAAGCACTTTGCTAGTGGGAAAAATAACTTTTATGTAAATTTCCAAGACATACTTGATTTTTCGAAACTTTTGTTTTCTTTTGTTTAGTTTTAAATTATGACATAAATAAGTTTCTATCCAAGCAGGGCTGAACCCCAGAAGATGTAATTTTAATTAAAAAATATTTAGTCTTTTTCACCTATTAGCGTCGATCCGGGGACACACTGTATATGCTGTATTGCAATATGTCAATACTTGTATTATTTTTTTTTACTTTCTTATAACATGATACATATAAGTACTTTTTCGGTGCTTACAAAAATCAGAACAAATCATTAAAATCCAAATTAAGAAGGTAACTAAGATCTTATGGATAAAATTATATAGTGCACAACTTTGGGATAATTATCAATGTAAAGAACATTATTTGGTTTTAGTATCAAACTTAAAAATAGACGAACTTAAATATATGTGCTAATTAATAAACCAGGATGACAAATCACGGAATTAATTCTTTATAAGTTAATGCTTTACGCAAAGTAAATGTTTCATTATCAAAATATTTATAGCAGTACAGGCCCTTTATTCCCTTCTAAAAGTAAATACATATATACACATAATATGTTTGAAAGTATATAATAAATATAAATACACACACACATTTTATATATTATATATATAGTATATATACAGTATGTCCCCAGTTCGAGTTGCCTATACGTGTAAATGACAAAAAATTTCAATTTTCGAGAATAAGTTATTCTTTATAATAATTTTTGCTTGTTTTCAAATGAAGAATTATCATATTAAAAATTTCGTACCATGTACACTGTACCCAAAAAGTATGATTTTCAAAAATAGTACAAGAGTAAAGTGGGGTTATTTTTGATTTTTTGAAATAATGTTACTCTTTATAAAATTGTTTATTTAATATCCTAAGGCAATTTATGTCATAAAAACTGAACATTTATGACAAAAAATAACCCCTCTCCAAACTGTCCCAGGTTCAAAAAATTTCATTATGTCGAAAAAAATAACTATTATAATATTTTTTACTCGTTATAAAACTTAGATTAATCGTACCAATAATGAGAATGGCGGTGTGAGAGCACGCTCGTCTCTGATAAGCCCTATATCAGATCTTCTTGATCCAGTATAGTGTAGGTCCAGAGTTGAGTGGGCATCGTCGGGCCCCTGATGAGTCGGTAGCGACGAAACGATGCAGGACATGGCGTAATGCTGAGCCAACATCCCTGTCACGATTGTCTGGTGTTGGAACAGTTCCTATGTGTCACGCTCGCGTGGCACATCCCTTGGTGTCTCTTACTAACACTAATTGTATGCCTATTGCAGTGTGCATAATCACGGTAGTACATTGTTGAAATTACATTTTCATGTCTTGAATAAAATGAGAAAATCGTACTTTTTGGATACAGTGTACATAGTAAGAAATTTTTAATATGATAATTCTTCATTTGAAAACAAGCAAAAATTATTATAAAGAATAACTTTTTCTCAAAAAATGAAATTTTTTGTCATTTACACGTATAGGCAACCCGATCCTGGGACAGTTTGGAGAGGGGTTATTTTTTGTCATAAATGTTCACTTTTTATGTCATAAATTGCCTTAGGATATTAAAGAAACAATTTTATAAAGAGTATCATTATTTCGAAAAATCAAAAATAACCCCACTTTACTCTTGTACTATTTTTGAAAATTGTACTTTTTGGGTAC
>KZ651983.1:184815-199526 GCA_001010745.2 Gerris buenoi | reverse complement strand
AAAAAGCATATATATATTTGTGTTCTACTCTTCAGCAGCTTTCATTTGATACCCCACTCAAAAATTTAAAAAAATGTAAATTTTTGAGTTTACCACATTTTTTTGAATTGCGCATGCGCAAATCTAATTATGGACTTCTGTATATTTTTCCTGTGGTTGGGTCAAAAAGTTACACCAGTGTTCCAAATTATAGCTCTTTCGCTTGAACGGTTCGGGCCCTATGAACCAAAGAGCGACGGACGGACGGACACATCACCCTCGGCATAAGGGTTTTGAGAAGTATCTACAAAACCCTAAAAATGTAACCCATTCTAATGAACACAAAATTTTATACATATTTAAAAAATTAAAAATTTTTCTTTAAAAAATCTCATGTAAATTTATATGTATGGTATTTAATTTTAAAATCTTTATTTGTTTTGGTCAAAATTAAACGGTACTTTTAGTGTGAAAAATTATATTTACAAAAATATATAAATAATTGAAAAATAAAATGTTTCATTAATTAATTTAACCCATTAATTAATTGGGGTCTCACTTCTCACTGACCCCTGTGGAGTTTACGTAAAACAAATACGAGAATGTGTGTCGTTCTAGGGTTAATATGGCGAGAATGTAGAGTAGAGGGGTCTAAAATAATAAAATATTTGTGCGTGAAGTCACCCGTAAAAAGGGTTCGTTGGTATTGTGAACATAAAATTAGTTAAAATATGGGGGAGGGGGGCACTCAAAATGTTGATGCTTTTGGACAAAATAGCATTTAAAATCCACGCAAAAACACCATTCCACAGTCCACAAGTGTTATATATTTTTGTAATCAACTATTCATTTGACTCATCGTCATCATTCATTCATTCATTCATTCAATCATTTATTCTACTCGTCATTTCATTTCATTTCATCTACTCTTCATCTTACCTTCCACTTGACACCCCACTCAAGATTAAAAAAAAAAAAAATCTCGTGATATGAATTATCCGTCATTTTGAATTTTGAACAGCTGATAATTTTGAGTTCGCTACATTTTTCCTGTATACTTGTCAAAACGATCGAACGAAGTTTCATGCTTTTATCTCTTTTGATTCAAAATTTATTGGAACCGTACAGAGTCAGACGAAGCAGGAACGAAACTATTAAGGGTTTCTTTTTTTGGTTTTACCAACGTAACACAAAATAATTGTAAGATAAAAAGAACTTTTTATGTACTAGGTTTTTTTAATTTTCCGTCATCTATATATATAAAATTAAAGTTTTGTCTGTACATTGGTCAGAAATGAAAATTTGTTGGATACTTTTTTGTTTTATAAATCCCGAAAACCGAATCCGGCCTTAACTTTTTTCGTGTATGTATGTATGTATGTGTGTCTGTCGCCTCAGTCAGACTATATAGGCGGAAAGCAGTAAGGATCACAGTAAGCTAAATGAAATCGATTGATTTTTTTTCAGAGGTGAGCGCAAACATGTTGTACAATTTGTAGGCTTGGTTTCATCGAAAAATATTGAGTAGAACCAGAGTTATTAAATATTTACTGGTGCAGCACCCGTATATTGGGGAGGGCGCAATACCTAGCAAGAACCCCGCGCTCCGCGCGGGGTGAAGGCTAGTACATCATTAATTTGAAACCTGTCAAAATGAAGATTGCCAATATTATGGGACATGCCAAAACAAATAAAATAACTAACTATCAAAACAAATAACTTTCTTTCCATACATCACAATTTGCTGAAAACGAATTAAATTTTGCTGAAAGATAGATAAAAGTATTAAAATAATACAATGTCATCGTGTTCTGAGCTATTCTAAAAGTTTCAAATGTCTAGCTACTCGGGAAGGTAGTTAGAAAATGATTGCAAGATTTGTACTGGACAAACAAACAAACAAGAAATCAAGCTAATAAAAACGTAGTAAAGTGAGACACATAAGCGATTGTCTTTTAACTCGGCTTTGAACTACTGCCATCGAAATTGAAGGGAGAGACGGTGAGAAGAAACGATAATTTATTTCTGAACAAACTCCCTCCTACGACATCATGTTACTCTTTATCGCTGTGATCCAACTTGCATATAAAGAAATATTTAATAAGTTTGCTTTCGAATGCGCTGTTGGGTGTGAAAATTGTAATAAAATTGGTGTAAATATCAGATTAATCTCCAAATAATAACTAATAGCAAATTCCCAATTCTTACATCTGGATTTAATGTATTTCTGAACGAACTCACGTCTTTTAAACCTTTTACCAAAAAAAAAAAATATCTTGTGAGGAGGGTACAAAAAGTAATTCAATTTAATGAGATCAATTTATTTGGGTTTTCTTCCATTCTTCCTGTTACACTGAAAACTGAATCCCCGCACGATTTCGCATGAGAAACATTTCTTACGAATTTCATTCGTTTCTCACGAAGTTTTCAGGACAAAATTCGGATGGAATTTAACCTTAACCTTAAGCGTATCTCGTTGGGTATTCCTGGTTTTAAGTAAACGGTGACTAATAGGAAGATGATCTTAATGACTATTCGAAATTATTGATTTGAATTGAACTATTGAAGTCAGAATAACTCTTTTCCCATAATAAGTAAATAATATATTAATATTAGATACAGATGTACGTGTTTATTTAACGAAGCAGCTTTAAACCTTTATAAAACCATTATCAGTACCAACTGCTAAAGAAATTGAGTTAAATTTAAATGAACTAGAGAGAGGAAAATCTTCTTCAGAAATCAACGTGACTCAAATGTCATTAATTAATGTAACTCTATTTCTTCTGCAATCAGAACTCATAATGGCTGATAAATGCTTTGTTAGATAATCATTACTTTAAGTGGAGATTTAAGGTTAGTTTTAACCATAAAAGTATATTAATATTTTATGCTAAACATTTCATACACCCTCATAAAAGAGAAGTCGATCAACATCAAAATATTTTACAGTTCCTTCATTAATATGATGTAGCTGCCGCATCAACATTGATCCCATTTTACTCGTATAAAACATTATTTATTCAGACCCTTGTGTTTTGCCCATGCTGTAAACCCAACAATGACAATGTATACCTACTTATGCTTGATAAAATATCAGAGTATTTGAAGATTTCAAACGCTTTTGTGCGACCTGACTTTTAACATGGAACTTAAATATTGTCATATTATTGGCGTTTTAAAAAGATAAGTAACAAGAGAGAATGGAATTGGGGATGGAATTCATTTAGAGGGATTTTACGGTTAAATGACTCTGTCATAGTGACTTTAAAATGCTTTGAATTGAACAGAACTTCAAATTAATTACAAATCATAACAAATGCACCGAAGGCACGGTCACAACCCAAGTCCTAAACAAATTCAAAGTATTCAAGAGTTTGCTGATAAAGTTTACATTTGTAGTTAGACAGTAAAGTTGAGAACTACACGGCTTGGAGTTGGTAACATAGTAAAGCAAGCATAGTTGAGAGCTACGGCACTGGAAACTGCTGGCCGGGCCGGCTAATACAATAAAAGGGTCCCGATATGGCAAGGCCCTAGGAGGCAGTAAAACCAGGTAATATCACCCTACGAACCAATCCCTTTTTCATGATGCCGGTGGGACTGGGACGGGGCAAACCCCCTCTCTAGAGGAGTACACGACACCAACCCCACACACTCAGTACAAACCCTGAATCAATAACCTATTCCTAATAACCCTACCGCTACACTGTCTCCTTCATATCTCGTTAGCCTCAGGGGATAAAAAGAAATAATCTTTCAGAATCCACTTCTTTCATCCGAGAAACGGATATCGAAGGGTCCGGCCATTTTAATAACACTATATTGCCTTGTTTAAACAAGTAAACATGGTTATTACCTACAAATCGGATTTCAAGCTGGTCAAATTATAATATACAAAGCAAAATTCCACTGAATAAGTCATAGTCATTGAGAAGCCTGCCAGCCCTTTGGTCTTATCATTTAGTCAATGACGTAATATCCAAGAAAGTACCTCTCTTTGTTAACATAGATTGGTACCTAGACATAAACCAAATAGGTGGGTATACTGAACAAACACTATTATGTTAATAGAGGATCGGGAGGGGATGGCCACTTCACATATCCCACTGATAAGTATATCAAGTGTGAAGCAAGTCTTACCTCTCTAGGAATCGAACCATTACGAGATATGACTGTATTTAACCTTGGTTTTAGACGAGAGTTGAGAGTACGCTAACGACCCCCTTGTCCTAGACTTAGTACCTTCAAAAATGATATCACATATCAGCAGTGAAATAAAATTAGGTATTTAGAGACATTGATATATAAAGTATGTACTTGTTAATTAAGCACCCTCCCTTTGAAAATCACTACCAGCTAACCACCTCCAACCATTTCTAACCACCACTAACCACTTCTAAACACCTCTAACCTCCCATAGCCACCTTCCCTATGAAACGAGAGGTGATTAACTCGTTTTTTTAAATTCAATTACGTCTCACGATATGCCCATTATGGCGCTCCCAGAGTGTTTCACCTCCCTGATTCAGTTAACCTGCATCACGAAAAAATATAGGATGTCACCACTCTTTCTCTAAACATCTCAAGTGTACCAGTAGTATAATGAAGATTTAAATGCTGTACTGATACTTTAAGTAAGTTTTAAAATAAACACACTTTCAGTGCAAAGTGTGCAGTACATTTCAAAACATTTTTGAAAAATTCGGCATATTAATTTTATCATTTATAAGCAGATGAGAAATAAACGATATTTTCAGTTCCGTCAACATTACATTTTAATAAACAACATACATACTCCTGCACCTATTTGGATTCATTCAATTTTATGAGGTAGGTAGTACATATTATTAAAAATTACAGGGTGAAATATCTTAAATAGAGCGAAAAAAAGAATTTAAAAGACGCCACTAATGATGTCCAGATGTGACTCAAAATCGCATTTCCTTCAAGATCTGACTAACAGCTTTTTTTTAAAAAAAATATTTCAACTAGCAGTGACTCATTTCTTCTGTAAATTCAAATGTAAGTTTAACTGAAGTTCCCTCAAAGACTATTCAGACCTAATTTCTAGAAGAACAGAAACTATTCAGTAAAAAATAGAGAAGAACCACCCATGATGTCTAAACGAGTACGTTTAAATTTCAAGCATAATTTACTATGTAATATTAATTCATGAAAAAAAGAATAACTCGTTTTAAAATGTTTATAAACAATTTTAATCGTAATATCTCTAATTTAACGCAAAGAGAGAAAATAACATTCTGAATTTGAATTTTAATTCTTATAAGTATTTACAATATTAAATCATTTAATTTTTACGAGTGAAATAATGCCAATTTCACGGAATAACATTGTATACTTTAGTTTCGAAAATGATGGATAATTGTTTTGGCTGAGTTTTTGGCAAATTAATTGTATGAAAAAGATCGGAGTAAAAAAGTAATTAGTGAGGGAGACCAGCTGTTACAATCCATCAACAAGCTTGCCTCGTTTCCAACAGATGTATCGCATTGACAGCATTAATATTGCTTAAAATTGTTTTATTCAGCAGTATTCTTCTAACATGACTGCAACACCATTAATATATATTTTTTACTTTGTATGATAAATTTAAATCATATTTCGGCACTTCTTTAGATTGTTGATCCCCTACAAGACAATGGATGGCTGGTCGTGTACTTTAGGACAAAGGACTATCACACTCCTGTTATAATAAGGGAAGTAAGAGTCTAAAGAAGAACATTCCGTACATATTCTTCAGATTTTTACTACTCTTTTTTTACTTTTTTACTACTACTTTTACTTTTTTTTTTTTTTTTTTTTTTTAAACAAAGGGGGGAGTAGCATTCAAAAGAAGTGCCCATAGTAAAATAGGTAACTTCAAAGGTAACATAAACGAAAATGTAGAAGATAATATCGGTACAAGTTTTTCATTTGAAATGTCTCTAAGAATGTGTCTAGAATATATTATGATCGCAATCTCTTCTAAATTTATCAACTTATTAACTAAAATTACGTGTTCAGTCTATTGTTAACAGCTGAAGTCATAATGCTCAACAATGAAGTGAGTCAGGAAGCTTTAATTAGTGGAAATGATAAAAACCAAAGAATTAGTCTTGACTTTCCGGAGTAAATAGATAATTTTGAACTGTAAGAAAGAAACTGAATTTTAAATTTACCTCCTAATGAATAGATTCAACTTACAATAATAAAGAATAACACAAACAGTCTCTCCACGTAAATTGTAAAAAGATTTTTTATTACCAAAGCAGCTTTCAGCCTTCAAAAGGCCATCATCAGTGCCTATTGTGGACAAAGAAAGAAGAAAAAAAAGGGTTACATAATAAAATTAATATAGTGAGTGGTGAGTCTATTTCATGTCGGAGATCGACACGAGACATGTGTCTCGCGTTGCTTTGGCAATAAAAAATCTTTTTACAATTTACGTGGAGAGACCGTTTGTGTTATTCTTTATGATGACCTCCATTTACGCTCCTAGATCTATTACAATAATAAGTCAGGATTAAATATTCTTACCACCTCAGATGTTTAGGCTAAAATATGAAATAATAAGAATTGGGCAAAAGCTGTGTGGGATTTAAAAATTAAGCAAAACGATTTGGATAGCAAAAATTGTATTTTAATCAATTATTTTTTTATCAATCGCCGATTTAATTAAATTTATTTTATTTTATTTCTAGGATTATATTCATATTAAACGGTAAAAAGACTTAAAACGGTGGATTATTTTTACTGAAAACTGGAGTGTCGATAGCTCCAATACTGTATTCAATGATGGTGTTGAAGACTTCCCGAGGGAGAAAGATTTCTGACGATGTTCTTGACCACAATTTAACATAAATAAAACCTTCACCGTAAAAAAACTTCATTATAAGAGGGTTCGCTATGCTTGCATTCAAGAACAATTGGATTTTCACGCCTAATATTTCAAAGAGTAACAGTGAAACATTAGGGTGAAACAGGCTGTTCAAACATTAGGGTTGTAACAGCCTGTTCCAAGGAGAGTTTCGTGCCCCTAAGTTGATTTTTTTTTTTTTTAAATAACAATGTGATGGAAACAATAAAAGGCATTTTCTGTAGTTTTAATATTTACTTAATATTATAAGATGTGTATACGCATGTTTCAAATTTATCTTAATTGATCTTTTTAAAGCTTGTTTTTTATCCGAGAGTAAAAAAAAATTCAATATAGTCAAAGAAGTTAAGAGGGAGAAAAAAAACTTCCTATACACTCTAAGAGGAAGAATATTGTTAAACAAGAAGGAGTTTCTCCTGCAGATAAATGGGATAAAATAATGTGCAGAGAGGATGAGCAAGGCAACTCAGGTTCTAAATTGTAGCGTATGGGCTCCTAAGTCTTTTTTTTCCTCGGGTCTTTTCAGGGGCCCCGTCCCCCCTTATACAGAGTCCAGAAAAAGGGCCCGATACGATAATGGCCCAATATAAATGTAAATCTGACCCCCTTCTGCAGGGGTTGGGTTGCCTATACCAAGGCACGGGGGCCCTTCTCCCTTATAACTGACAGGGGAATGGAAGCTACACGTCTTACACAAAGCCCTTATGCTTCGGCCATCTTAACGCTATGCGATAAACTTGCGTCTCCAGACAACCACTATGTTTTATGACCGTGAATAATTAAGATAAGACTTGTATTATGCAAAAATTACTAAAAAATATATAAAATATATTTTAAGTGTATATAAATATCTCTCTAAACTCTAAGCGCATAAATTTTGGATATTCATTAATAATGGGTACTAAATTTTGTTGACTAAAGAACTATGTTTTTACTTCCTCAAAATTACCCCCCCCCCCCATAGTGGTAATGATTTATTTTATCGACGTTTATCCATAGTCATAGATTTAACGCAAAAATGATAGTACTATACGCTAAAAGCAAATACATAACTAATTAAAAGATAAATAAAACTTTTTATATAGTACGTTTTCAAATTTGTTATCATAAATTTAGAAGAAACCCGTCAAAATGAAGATCGTAAATAGGGGTCATGTCAAAACAAATAAAGTAAACCTACTCGGGAAGTTAGTTAAAAATCGATTGCAAGATTTGTACTGGACAAACAAACAAGAAAGCAAGCTAATAAAAACGTAGCAACAAAATAAATATTACTTGTGTAATTTGTGTAATATTCCACGCAATTTTTATAAAAAAAAACCTCATAATTTTGAGTGCCCCCCCCCCCTCCTCTCATTTACCTAATTTCATTTTCTCAATACCAACGAAACCCCTTTTTATGAGAGACTTCACAAACAACCATTTTATTTCCATTTTCCCCTCGTCTTAAATGAAATATGATGAAAATATGATAAAACGTACAGAACAAAAATAATTACTGTACTCAAAGAGCTTTTCAATTGCATAAACCAAGAAGGGTACACAATATTAATTTGACGTTTGTACCTGTATAACCCCTGACTACCCACTAAAACTTAAGTTACAAAATTTCACGTAAACAGCGAACTTCCTCCTGTTTTGAAGGTCATTAGTGCAAATTTTCATAGTGATCAGAATATAACAATGTAGATGTATAAAAAAGAAAACATACATACAGACACTCTTCTTTGTATAATATATTATATAGATTAGCTACCTCATTCTCTTACTTCTACCCTCAAAGTATCTCAGTCTCCTTTTCTCTTTTTCAATATTTCTATAGTATTCTTTTCCTTTCTTTGTTTTGTATGGTTATCTTTTAATCACTTTCCCTAACTCTTTCTATATAAACTCTTTTTATCTTCTCTCCTCTTACTTTCTCCTTCTCCCTCTTACATTTATTTTTTCACTCTAATATAATTAAGTATTGTTATTGTAGTAAAGGTGCGTGTAGTCATGTCGTAGAGCATGTTTCGTTAAGGCCCTTTAAGCCGTATTATATTAAAGAAGGGCTTCTAAAAGGAGGGTTTAAAAAGAGATTGTATGTTAAGCAAACATTAAGCACAATACTTTATACATAGTTATAAAAGAGAGCTTTAAACACGGCACAACATGTTTCGCTTATAAATAATAAACCATATAAAGCCTTGAAGACATGCTTCCACTTTGAAACAATTAAATACTGCTTTTCATATCAATTATTTTATTTGTTATCAAAATTTATGTAAAGACATTTTGTCATTTCTTGTCGATAAACTTTTCTACTTAGATAACAAAAAATTGTAAGCAGGATGTCTCCGATCTTTTCATAATAAACATAAACCTATAAACGACAACAGAGTTGTTTTATGGTGTGAATTTATAATTTTGTTTATACGATTAAAGTTAAGTCCGGTATAATGAGATCGGTTATTGTGAGGTATTTAAAATAATAAAGAAACAATTTCCTATGTAAAAATCAAAATTCGATATTTTAAAAATGTATTATATATTAAGATAAAATATGGAGGACTTATTATCACCTTATAGATAGGTATCATTTGTGCGAATTTCAGTTAATCAGTAAAATAGTTCAGAAATTATTAAGCGTTAAAGTTATAAAGTTCTAAATTCAATATTTTCAAGATGGTGGCAAAAATTAAGATAAAATATTGAGAATTTATTTGTCTTACAGTAAGGTATCATTCGTGTGAATTTCAGTTCAATTGGCCAAATAGTTCAGAAATTATTAAGCGTTAAAGTTCAAAAATCGATATTTTCAAAATTGAGGCAGATATAAAAACGAATATCAGAGCAAATTTTGCATATTATAAAGGGGTATAAGTGGTGAAAATACCAACGCAATTAGATTTTTTTTTTCGATTTTGTACGAATTTTTGAAATTTTTCGTGAAAAATGTATAATTTTCCGGGTAACACCACTACATGTAATAAATGATTTTTTAATTAAGTTTAAATTCTGTAGCTTAAAAACTGAAAGAGTTATGCTGAGCTATGTTGAGTTATAATTATGACAGATAGACAGAAATACAGATATCCAGCTAAAAATCAAATCGTCTTAAAAAACACCCAAAATGGATAATTCCGTTGAAATCTCGATTTCGGATTATTTGGGTGAAAACAATATTTTTCTTTAGGAAGGTAAGGAAAAGTAAAAATGTTCTCTATATTAAAATGTTCTCTATTTTACCTACTTCAATTATGTTTAGGATATTACTATGAAATTAAAAATAAATTAAAAACATATAAAATAAAAGCTTAAAAAGTAAAACAAAAAGAACTTAATATCTTTTTATAACTCTACTACTTATATTTTCTATTTTCACACATAAAAAAATGAGCGAAAAAAACTCATAAATTACAAGATTAGTCAAAGCCTCGGGGCAGGAGCAACAATCAAGAAAAGTTGCCCCATGAAGTTTCTTCAGGCTCTTTTTTAAGACACAGTGCTTTAAAGAACTCAACCCATATATTTTTCTATTAAGCGCCGTGGAAGAATAAATAAAAAAGGAGCACAAGAGCTTAATGAAAAAGCTTTAAATTAAGAAGTTTTTAAAAGATAACGCTTATAGTTAAAGTTTCTCGCAGCTTAAAATGTCTTAAAAGATAATTTACGTAGCGCCTTTCAAGTTCATATTTATGATATAGCCTCGTTAATGGTCATATTTTGTCAATTTTTTTGTTCTTAAAAAAAAAGAAAGAGTATAAACTTCACTTTAAAATGTCAATAGAGTTTACGAGGTTTTTTTATTAAATGATACAAAGAATAGATAATTCAAAATAATTTAAATTGTTAAGTACAAAAAATAATTCCGATAAACTTGGATAAAACTTCCTCATTTACATGGTGATGGTAGTGTTAGGAGCGATTAAATAATACAAAGATATTTACTATAGAACTTATTATATTTTACTATAGAAGTTATTATACAACAAAAAGATTTAAATTAGTTTTGTTAAATATAAACACACTCGCTAATCGCGGTAGGGAGGAAAAAAGAAGGATAATGAACGCGTATACGCAATGAATAGAACTACGAAAACAATCACTTTGAACGCAACTAAACAGAGATGATAAAATGTTTATATTTCGTATCAATCGTAGATAAAATATTTTTCATTCAAAAGCATCAGTATAATTTCATCGCTTCTAACACCCCATTATCACCATCACCGTATAAATGATAAGCTAAAAAATTATCTACAAACTATGAAAAAAGTAAATTAGCTTCTAATTCAGTGGTTGAATATCACGAGAATAATAAAGCAAGAGAAAAATATGTGGAGAAGGAAATCCTAAATTGACATACAAAAAATGAAAATTAAACGGGTAGTAGATAAAAAAAAAAAAAAATTAAAAATCAAGGTGGGTAAAAACAAGGGTTAAAGTGATAGTGAACAAAAAACAGGCTCAAATTTTTAATAAAATTTTATTTTATTATCAAACATTTTATATATTTTTATGACATTAGTTGATTATATGACATCCTGTTTCAATATCTAGCGGGCTACATTAATTTTTAATTGCTCCCAAGGGGGGGGGGGGGGTCTAATTTTGTCTCTTCACCTTTTAACAACACAAATATCAAATTTCCATAATAATAATTAAATAGAATAAAATGTATTAATAAATGAGTGAAGCGGATTTCCCGCCTGCAATAAATGGCACTTCTTTAGATGGTTACTCTCCTTATAAAAAACAGAGGGGAGTAACAATATAAATATGGTGTTGTGTTCTACTTTACTCCCCTTATAAAAAAAGAAGTGGGATATTCATTTGTCTCAAAGTACATTGGACTAAACATCCTTTTCATTTGTCATGTCATTTATATTCTAAAAAAAAATAGGTGAGTAACAATCTAAAGAAGTACCCTATAACCTAATAAAGCGGGGATCGGGACATAAAATAAACAGTAAAAAAATGAAAATAAAACAAATAATAATTACAATTATTACCTTGAGTCATCATTTCTTAAAGAAAGTGGATATTGTAACAGATGTTTGTAGGTTTGAGTTGCCCAATAAAGTACAGTATAGTTATTATTCAAGCCATTGCTCCGTTTCTCTTCCATATTTTTAAGTTTTTTAACAAAAAAGTAATAATTTTAAAAGAAAAATGATATAATCAAAAATAAAAAATAAAATTATTTACAATAATCTAAAAATGTATTATGTATGTCCAAATAAAAACAAGGATCCACTTAATCAAAAAAATAAAAACTGTTAAAATAAATTAAAACATCACTTGAGTTTTTTATAAAGGAAAATAATATGAATTACTATCAGAAAAATAAATTCACTTTGAATTATTAAAATTAAAAAAAAAAAATCCAATTACATTAAAATAGTTAAAATTGCTCAAAAAACTATAAATTTAAAGAATCTCTTGAACTATTTATTTCAAATTATCAGAAGCAAAACTACAACTCATTCACTATTTGAAATGATAAAACTACACTTGCGGAAAATTTAAATAAATACGCTAACTAACGTTAAGTTTCAAATCTAAAGGATTTTTAAATTAATATAGATTGTTTAAACAAGGAGATGAAATTTACCAATTAATAATTAGTAGTAGTAGTAAATAAGAATCTAAAATTAAAATTAATTAGTTAAATTTTCTTCTAGTTAGTCATTAATAAATTAAAAATAAAGTATTTTAAAATAGGATAAATTAAGATGAGATAGAGGGGAGTAGAAGGATACTAAAGATCTACTTGGATAGAAGGACCGAGAACGACTAAAGGGTAAAAGATAATCTCATAGTTATATATCAATTGTACTTTAACCTATTTAGCCTAATATTATCTAATAGTGTGATAAATTGTTCTAAACATAGTAAATCTAATACTAAAATAAGATGATATCAGTTAAACTTCTGCATTCACTTATGTATTCAGTTATATAGAGAGAATTGTTATGGTGCAGAAATATCGGTTTATATTAAGTCAAGGTGTTTACAGGTTCTAAATGGAGTATAAAATACAATTTTTCAGATTTTATTTTTGGGGAGAAGCGCCTCCAAATTTAGAGCTGAAATTTATTTCTCAATTTTATCTCGGGGAATGATTTTTTTCTGAAACTTTGCTACATTTAATCGAAATCTGCCTAATAGTTGAGAGGTTCTAAGGCAGACAGATATTTAAGAAAAAAATCATGATTTTAGAATATTTGTGTAGTTTTATTAGAAAAATGCAACTGTAACATAATTATATGTTATAAGCAATAATGGAGAATATTTTTAAGAATGACTTGATGAGCATTAATTGAAGGACAGTTATCACAGTTACTGGCTTGAATAAATATATTTATAGAAGTTAAGTAATGCTCAATATGTCATGAGGCCATTGCTATTTTTAGACATGGAGGAGTATTTCCAGGCCAGGGATAAATAGGTAATGAGATGTAGCGGATTGTGATGTTGGGATATGGAGTCATAGGATCAATATCGGGATATGGTTAGGTCACGTACTAAAGGGACTTTAAGGTTTTTGTGAAGGGTGAAGTTAGACACATAGAAAGTAGCGTGTACTATTCTTCTTAGGATTTTGGACTGTAGGGACAAGATAGGACAGAAGTTGGAACTCTTGGTGCATCCCTAGAGTTCGCAATACCGTATAAATATGTGGGCTTAATTATGATTTTATAAATGAGTCATTTGTTTAGAGCGTTGAGTTCAGATGTACTTTATACGATGTTTATGCGAAGTTTTATTAAAATGTCACGTTAAACGTAAGAACTCGGTAAAAACTTTGTTTTCTTTCTTAACGTTTAGGTCAGCTGTATTTAATTTACCGATCTTTAACACTTCATAGCAGGGTCGGAGTTTGTTTTAATCAAACCAAGAGAGGTAAGACCAACAGATATTTACTAGAGTACAGGTGGACTCACAATTAATATTTAACAGGCGTTTTTTTTAATAAAAAAAAAAATCAGAACATTTATTTTTACTTGAGAGAATCACTTAAACAAACATTAAAGCAGATCGGCCTTTCAAGTGCATTCAGTCTACCTTCACTTTAAAATCTCCTCTTTACCTTCAGAAGAAATTTTAATATTCATGAAACCTTGTTTTTAATTTTAAAAGCTGTTGTTTCGAAACTGTTAAAGCAGGTGAGATGACTAACACCCATAATCCACATTATCTAAAAATCAATTTCTTTTCATTTATCACATAGTATTAATATTTTATAGTTACTTTGGTTTATTACAATATCAAAATAAATTTAAAAAAAAAATCTACAAGAAAAATTGATTACGAATAGCTCTTTAAAAACTTAGGTTCATAAAACTATAGCAGTTTTTTTTTTACAATAAAAGCCATAAATTAATTATTCAAAATAATTTAATGTACATAAAAAGAAGAAATTTATTTAAAATTTTCGTTTGGTTGGGTTAAAGACTAAACTAATATTGCGGCAAATATTTATGTATGCCAATAATTTATTTAAATCTGAGAATCGGATTTTTAAAAGGCTTCAGGCAAAATAGGATTAAGTTGATTCTTAAAATATACCTCATAGGGCTTACTTATATCTTTTAAGCCACATATTAGTATAGTATCATTATTAGAGCGTGCTGTGAACACATGTGTAAGATATTGCCATGAGTTGAAGATTCGGCTCGGTGAATTAATTTGTAACCTAATATTATTTTTTAAGTTTTTACTTCCTTTAAAAAGCTGTAATTAAGTTAACATGAAAATCTACGTTAATAGTTACTATTATAATCTTGTTTAAAAAAAATAAAACAACCTTAAAAAAAACTTTAATTATTGAGAATTAAATAACGATCTAAAAGACTATATTTATTAA
>KZ651983.1:145288-157400 GCA_001010745.2 Gerris buenoi | reverse complement strand
ACTAAAAATATAGAAAAATATGCAAAATGTGTGGTCTGCTGGGCCATACACAAAATAAGATTAGCAGTTCGATCTGATGTACTGGAAATCCAAGATGGCGGATAATTCAGGTAACTCTTAAAAAAAAATTTTTTTTTAATTTTGAGTAGGGTATCAAATGAAAGGTATTAAACTGTAGATTACAAATATATATACCACTTAGGGTTAGTGTTTAGTTTTCGGCGCCATTTTGTCAAAAAACAACGAAATTTTTCGTTAATTATTTCCTTTCAGAGCTATCACAAATCTTTCTCTAATGCAGAGAAATATTTTTCTGCGAGGAAGATTCACACATTTAAACAGTAAAAGTGAACTTTTTTTTAAAATGACTAAAGGTTAAGATAGTTCCACGAATTAATCTTAATGTTTATAAATAAATAATACATATAAAAATACGATTTTTAAAAAACTAGTCTTATTTCCAATAATTTTTTGTTGGTTTCTGTATTCTTCACCTTAATTGTTTCCAGTTACAAAATTGAGGGAAGATTGAAAGACAGGAAGTGATTCAAAATTGGGGTAATAGATGTGCGATGAAACTTACAAAGCAAAGTAATAGAAGACCAGTAAAAATATTTGTATTTGAAAAGGGGAAAAGACTATCTTCAATATGAAAGAATAGAATTTTATTGGAAAATATAAATGTTTCTAAGAAACATTTTTGTTCTATTGTGTCAAAACTTGGTCAAGGTAAGTTTCAATAGAGTTCAATATAGAGGTGTTAAGCTGGAGGTCAAGTATAAAGTAAACTAAAATAACCCATTCGGTTTTCCTTTCGAGGACATTGTCAATATCGCTAAGTAAATAGAACTATTCCTTGCTATACATAGATATGTTCAAAAGTGCACGAAAGAAAGAGATGAAGAGATATACTTAAATATCTTATATACTTAGACACTTATTGTTTAAATAAGTATTTAACAAGAGGTGAGAAGGTATAATGGTGAAACAGAGAAACGCAATTAGTCAGGAGACAATTTCCGCCGGACAAAAGCCGCGTCATGAGGTATTGAAACTTACAGGTTGGCAATGTTACTGCGACTGTAGCTTAGCAAATAGCACAATTAAACAGTAAAGTAGACGAGGAGAAGGGAGCTTTCCAATTTCAACAGTTAATTTAGAGATACTTAGTTACCTACATGGTATTGATTACTTGATTGTATATGATCACTGTCCGGGGAGTTAGTGGTAAGCGAGTGGGAAGGTAAAGCGTTGAATAATCAACAACCTTAGTCCTCGTGCAGTGTAGAGAGAGATTGAACGTCTCCCAAGTTTATAGCTTAGCTAAGCCAAACTTGTAAATATACTCACTATATTCTCAACAATGTCTTTGTAAAATTGTTATGCATTGTTAATCTTAGTGATAGTTTTGAACAAATGTCAATCCAATAACCATTAATAAACTAACGCTTAGACCAATATTACTGCGTTCACTCATTCATTCATACTGTGTTGCTTTTCATAGATGAAGAATTAACGAAATAAGAATATTAGTCTTAAGGTTTAGGCTTAAAATATCAAATTTCTTTAAAATATGTGGGATTAAATTTAAAAAAGACATTGATGAAGAAAAATTGACTGATTGGATAGTATAAAATGATGTTTGTGTACAAAATAAAATATCAATCAAGGAACTAGGTAATCATTTCAAATGAAAAAAACTAATTTCCGAAATTAATAACAAGTTTACTAGTTGATCTATTCATCTTAAAATAGAAATATCTCTTCTCAAAATGAGTAGATAAGGAGTATTTTTAGACATGAGACACTAAGAAGTATAGATATAGGTAAATCTAATAGTAATCAGGAAATAGGAAATGTATTATCTCATCTCATAAGATATTCCAATAACACAACCCTCCTGCATTGCCTAGAATTCTTTTGAAACTGTATATATTTATTTTAAGGCAGGTTAAACCTAGAAAATTAAGTCCTACTGTGTCCTATCTTAATAACTTTTTAAATTCTTTTGCGAAGGAGATTTTAAATGAAGATGAAAACCGACCACAAGATATAATATAATTTGATAAGATAATAAAAGAAAAGATAACACATACTGATTCAATGTACGAGAAAAGGTTTTTTTTGACTGGAAAAAGGAAGAAGAACAAACAAAAGACTGAGTGGATGATTCTTTGTAGAATCAAGTCAAGTTGTAAAGAGTAGGCCCAAGCAACAAACCGTTATAGTGGTTAAGTTTTCGGTGGCCCTTTTGCAACCAGAAACCTCTCTATACCTTTGAAGGAAAATTCACGGCAAGGAGGAAAGCAATGTGATGTGAAAACCTTTTCTTATACAACAGCCCTTAAAACAACTTCGGGGAAAGCTCTTACACTGATTACATCCCTCTCCATACAACAAAGGAGCGAAACACCTACATAAACACCATCTTCAGTTTTCACGAAAACCCTAAATTAAAAATAAAAAAAGGACTATATACCACACGCAGAGTAAGTAGAAAAAAATCGCACATATACAGAAAAAACATTAATTTAAAAAAAATTATATNATATTTGAGTTTGTTTCTTATTCTTCAGGAAGCAACATATTAATCAAATTTTTATTTAAAGACAGGAGACAGACAGAGAAAAATACACTCCGGCACCAGAATTTGAACCAGGGACTCAGATGTGTGTAATATGTTAGTTAGTTTGTTTAAAGATAACCTGTAACGTTTTGAAATCGAATAATAATATTAATTTTATAATCATAATTAATGATCTTTTAGAAATTTCTGGTATATAACTATCCCAGAGTTATATATTACAGATGCATGACATCAAATAAGTCTAATATAATTTAACCCTTAACCTTAACGACCCAAGAAAAATAGCATGGAATAGTTTCCTCTCTAGTTTATATTTAATAATCGAGCGATTTTCAAAAACTACATTTGTACAAGCGAGAGTTAAATTAAATCTTTATACCCGACCGACAACTTTGCACAGTTTTTCTCATTTTGTTTTTGAATCCTAGAGGTAAAACTAACATGTATACGAACTTTTTAACTTAAACCTTTTAGCCACAGATCGGAAAAATAAATTTATAAACAGTTTTGATAACTAGAAGATGTAATTGCAATACAAATATTTACAGATAAGATCGAAATGTGTACTAACGCTAAATGTTTTCCAATAAATAAATAATTTTCAATATACCAATTGAGTTTCGAAGTCCAGACTCTATCAACTCAGTTATCTAAGTGAAATTTGGAGGAAGCAATAATGAAAAATTCATCATTAAGAGAAGAGCTGCAGCTGGAACGGTACAAAATATTAAATATTCATAATTTTCACTCTAGTAAGCTCTACGGTAAACGGCCACGACGTTAAATTTGACACTTGAATGCGATCGGACGTAACAGTTTGAACCTAAGGTTAGAATTATAAATCGATTCACTTCAATATCTTAATTACCTGTCTCCGGATTTCCGTAATGCAGTATTAATACAATTGAAACGCAATTTAAAGACCTTTCTCAATAATTTATCTATTTCTATATGTGTTTGTTATATTAATTAATTTATTGTATTATTTTTTATTTTATTTTATTTATTATTGACTTGAATGTTAAAATAGCCAACGTAACAGCAACAAATATTCCTACAATAATTATTTCATACTTTAAATATATTTATACGTTAATATTTCATACACTACTTCGAAATATCAACACATGAGCACTATTCGATTTAAAAATGAAATTAAAAAATCCTTAAGTTTGAAAAATTAGGAAAACAGTAGTTTTTATGAATAAAATATAGAGCAATTAAAATTGCGATTAGATATTGTTACTTAGTGACCTTCATGTACTCTAAATTTTGAGAGGTAATTAGGATCTCTAAGGATCTAATACATAAATAAATAATTGGCACGGAAAAAAGGGGGAAAGCTCTTTAAAACGAGAGAATTAAATTTGTAAAAAAATATTTAACGCCATTGATAAGGGGGGGGGGGGCCAGTCGTTGCTAGAGGTAAAGCTTTGGAGGTATGTTTAGTTTGGCTAGGTTTAGGTTTGTCTAGGCTGAGTGCCCTGGACAGATCCTACGTCGCCCTCAAGGGTTCTGGCGGTAATGGCCGGGTTACTGCCGCAGGACTTGAGTTCCCCGCAAAAGGGCATTAAAAGCAAATTACAGAGGTTATACAAGGCTCCCTGGACTCTAAAGCTCTAAGGGAATTACTCTCTTAGCTTTTGCTTTTAGGGCATTAGCCCGGAAATAACGGGTGAAGCCTAAGCGTATTTCCACCCGCTTTTCCAACTGGACCGAAGTTTTTGAGTCCTCGTAGAGAACAGGAATTGCCTAACATAAGATTGAATAATGATAATGGTCAAGTGATGCCTTCTTTCGAATTATTCACAAACGTAGAAGTCAAAAACTCCATTGATAGTTAAAATAGCTTATTAAATTATTCGCACGAAAGCTTTAGGTTTTATAGTAGTTAATTTTCCAAGTTGTTTAAAAAGAAATTTCCATTACAACGGTATTACCTAGTAATGCAATAGAATATGAAAGCATGGATTGGATACCGTGATAGTAAAAAAGTTCACCTCAGGGAACGACAACCTTTCTTATCAGCTTACATTTCCATAGAAAGCACTTTGAATTGTCGCCCTCTGCTCTTAATACAAAACGATTTTGGACCCTCCTTTGCATTGCGTCTTAACACAATTTAAAATGTACATCATTTTCTGAAAATTCTTGCTTTTCGCTATTATTTAAATGGAAAATGTAGAATTGAGGCCATGGACTGCCAATATTGACTCGTATGTCCTCGTACAACTGTTGAATTGTGTTTATCCGAAGTATTACGCATGGTTGAATTGATAAAACAGAGATAAACTTGGATTGCAATAACATGGAAAAATACAAAATGGATAAAAAAAAAAAAAGGTGAAGGTATTTTGTCACAAGTTCTACATTTATTTTTTTATTTGGAAAAAGGAATAAAGTATACACTGTAAAAAAAGATATATATTTGAAGTACTAAGGGAGATTTCTTTTGTTTAAAAAAAAGGAGGAAGGGCAGAAGGACAATTTCAACTTTATTCAAGGATACCGAAGAGAGTGCCCTTATATTTGCCTTCTCTATCCTCCCTACGGGCCCTATAAATAAGATTTAAAGTAGGTATCAATTTAGAAGGTTGAAAAAGAGCAGGAGGAAGCTGATAAGAGTGGATCGTAGAAGGGGAAAACCCTTCGAGATGAGATCGAGTTAAAGAACGAACGAAAAACATTGAAGTTAAGGGACGAGGGCGACATTAGAATGAGTTAAGAATAGGCAGTAGGCAGGGCCGCTTCGAATACGAAAGGGTTAAGGATTTTAAGATTTAGGCCCCCCCCTTTTCTTTCCTTGAAAATTTCGTTTCAAAAAGCCCTATTTTATAGAATGAGTGAAACTCTCATTCTTCGTGTAAAAGAAGTGTTTAGGGAAAGGGTTATAATTCACACGAAGTACCTCCCTACACTACCTAGTATCAAAAGCTTTTCCGGAGGAAAAAACAGGGAGAGAAAGAAATTTAAGGCTTGCAAGTTGGAGGCAATGTAATATTAGATTATTGCTTTCCACTATCAGGCTGGGTATTTATACGGGTCAGGCAAGAGGAAACTACCCTGCAGATCCCAAGTTATACGGCCTCGGCCCGGTACACTCCTCCAGTTAAATGCAAAATCTCGGGAAATAGCCGATATAAAGGCCCGTTCTTATCAAAAGGACTTTTCCTTCCCTTAAAGCACCTTATAGGGTCAAACCCCAAGCATTGGTACAATAATTTTACGGGTCAGGAAGCAATAAAAATAACAGAAAAATATATATTGTCCGTGGGTTTCTCCAAGCTTATAGCGAACAAATATTATATTAATAGGAAAAATTATACAAGATAAAACTCTTTTTTTCGGTAGATGATAATAATACCATTTTTATAGGCAACAAGATTTATGCCTTAATAAATACAGAAAAATATCTGTATATTATTGTAAAAAATATTTTAAGTGAATTGTTAAATCAATTGATATATTATAATAAACTAACGCTACTGGCAAAACAATTAGCAAAACATTAGCAAAAAAAGTATATATATAAATCCCCATTATATATATCAGTGTGTGTGTGTGTGTGTGTGATTTATGATATCCCTCATTACAACTTGGCATTTGAGAGTTCATTTCCGGGTCTTTTTCGACTTCTTTATAGCAATTTAATTCAAAATCCATTTTAACGAATAAAATCAAACTTGTGACATTAGTTATATCAAGAATATACTATTATTTTATCAAGAATATTAGCTTATTAGATTTTCTTCTAAATGCTTTCAATAGTGTTTTTACTGAAGAAGGTTAAAATGTTTTATGGAGAAAGAAGATTGAAACAAGTAATATTTTCAAGAAGCAAGTAATATCTTCAAAAAACAAGTAATATCTCCAAGAAGCAAGTAATATCTTCAAGAAGCAAGTAATATCTTCAAAAAACAAGTAATCTCCAAGAAGCAAGTAATATCTTCAAGGAGCAAGTAATATCTTCAAAAAGCAAGTAATATCTTCAAAAAACAAGTAATATCTCCAAGAAGCAAGTAATATCTTCAAGAAGCAAGTAATAGGGTAGTTCCAACCACACCTCAAACTAGTTTCAAACTGTACGACGCATGTAGCAAAAAACGTTCAAATGTGGTCCGATGCGCATGTGTCGGACAGTTCCAAACTAGTTTGAAGTGTGGTTGGAACAAACCTCATATCTTCAAGAAACAAGTGATCTCTCCAAGAGGAAAGTATATAATACCTTCAAGAAACAAGTAATATCCCTAAATACCCGAAATTCTTATATACCACCAACAAAAATCATAAATGGTCTATAAAATTTTCCACAATGTTTGAATAGTATTTTTAAGACAAAAATAACTCCCAATGTCAGACAGTTCAAACGTAAGGAAGAACAGTGAAATTATAAAAATCCACTAGTACAACTTTATAAAGAATACCACACCCTACTAGTTTATTATTGCTTCAACCTAAAGGGTATTAATGTAGATATTGGCAAAAAATAATTAAATTCAGCAAAAATTGATAATTTAAATATCTTAAGTTTATTTATAAATGCATGTTTCTTTAGTAAATTCTAAATTTATTTTATATAATTAATTTGTTAATAAAAAATATCACATTAGTTAGAATTATCAATTTATTGATGTTTAATAAAATCAATTTATCAATTTATTGATGTTGATAAAATATTGAGGTCATATCACATAGAAAAAACCTTGATTCGAATATATTATATATTTTTATATCATTATTCTATTTTCAGATTCTCAAAAGAAAAAGTTTTATCTCGGGTTGTGATATAATATAAGACTTAAAGTGATGATATAACAAGATCCCTTCTTTCTTTTTCTTCTAGACGTAAACAAACTATTTCAGAGAATTCCAAAAAATAAAAAAATAAAATAAAATATAAAAAACCACAACGAAGTATCTCTAAAATATTTTTTACGGACCTTATTATCACATAATTTTAGTACTTAAAAAACTATGACAAAAAGATTCTCAAATTTTTTGTGAGAAAACGATATTTGGTTATTGAACTAATACACCTCTTTTATGAGTCGCTTTCACTCATTAGATAAAAATAAATAATAAATAATGACAGGACAGGTCAAAACACCGCTACGTAAAAGGTTGCAATTATTTATAGAAGAAGATCCACTACAGTCTGTGCCAAACGAATGTTAGTCCGTGGACAGCGCGGGAAATCCAGTGACACACAGATTGGCCAATCTCTGAGGGAAAAAATAAAGCTACTACATTTACCTTCTTATATAGTTATCCAGAGGGCAAATCTTGAGCTCTCAGTGGCTCCCCGCACCCCAAGGACGGTGCCCGCACCCTATTTGCAAGTTTTTCCCGCGCTGTCAACGCACTAACTCTCGTTTGGCACAGACTATACATACGTACACAAGAAATAAAAGGGTACTATCAACGACTATTATTATTAAGCTGATTTTATAAAAGCAGAATATGTTCTTAAAATGTTCAACAATGTGAATATGTATGAATGAATATGTTAAGGGGAATGATTAACAAATAGGATTGATATTAATTGTATACTAACCGATAACACTAAGGTGCCAGGTGAAAATATTAGTCTATAAGGAAAATTATATACGGTTAATGTTTAATTAATTTTAAATATTTATTCAAATTTTAACTATTTAATGTTATTAAATTATTTAATATTAATCAATTAAATTTTCTTTAAATTTGGCATAAATCTTCTTTGAAGTCATAAAAAACAACGAATAAGTTTTATATTTAATGAATTTAATTTTTACAATTTTTATAAACAAAAATAAAATTAAAAATATTTTTTGTTTATCATGAAATTTGGCATAAATATTCCTTCAAGTCTGGAAAATAAATATGTTTACCAAGTTGTTTTTTATATATTTTATTTATTAATTAAAAAAAAAGTGTAGACTTTTTTTATTTTCTTAAAATTTGGAATAAATGTTCCTTTAAGACATATTAAAATTGATTAATATGGTTTATTTGCTTTAACTATATATGTACTAACTATGCTTACTAACTAAATAAGTTAAATGCGTTATTTAATATTATTTTTTCTGTTTCTTTATACAATTATGTTATTACAGGACGGGATATCGGCCACTTTACATTCATTGTGGTTATTAGTAGGAAAGATGTTACATCTTAAAAATGAAACATGTTACATCTTAAAAATGAAACATGTTACATCTTAAAAATGAAACATGTTACATCTTAAAAATGAAACATGTTACATCTTAAAAATGAAACATTACATCTCAAGAATTTCTACAGTCCAAATTTATCGGTGTTATAACCTCTAGATTGGATTGCAAGTATAACTGCTTATCGACGCCGATTCAATAATTGTTATCGTTCTATGTGTTAATATCACCCCTAAGAATGATTACCTATTGTTGAAAAATACTACAATATAATTAAGTAAATAATAACAAAGATATAATTTTATCAATGATAAGTTATGTTACAATTTTTTTATTTATTACTTCATAATTAAAAAGTATAATGTCCTTCGATATATCATTCGAAGGTTTTTCATTAAAAGAATTACGCAAAGATCTGTCTTATATTTCAATGGATTATATATTAGACAGAGTAACATATAATCTGTAGTATACTGGGTTGTAAGCAACCCGATATCTCTTGATATGAAGGAATGTTTATTCAGAAAACATGCAAGTAAAGGATATAGGGTTACACAGGAATAATAAACCTATTCCTGTATTATTTCATTCTAATTTAATTAACATGACCTCATACAAAAAGTAATATTCACAATACTGTTCTAGAATAAAAGCAAATATCCTTAACAATAAAGCTCAATGAAATAGAGGAGAACGTATTTATGGGAAATTCAAATCAACTGAGCAATTGAGTGATATTCAAATGGTATTTTTTAATAATGTTATGAAAGCAAAATTCTTATGTAGAGATATGCATCATGTTTTATTAGTCCTTAAGTCTGTATCAAACAGCAAAGCTCGCACATGAAATAACTTATGTAAAAGATGATGCAAAAAATTTAAAATCAAGAACAGCGTCATTTTTGTTGTCTTATGTATCTCTGAAGATTAAATTTTTGTAAAAAGTTCATGAAATCTTAAAATTTGGAATTATTTATGATCTTAATAGGAGTAGCACACACTTTGGATCAAATTGATGATTTTTTGTGCGAACAATCATATACCAAATTTTATAGATATTGATTTGTTAAGTTAGGCTTTATGCGTTTGCGCAAAAATATGTTGGGCTCAACTTTTTTTCAAGTAGAAGCTCCTGCATAGTAGATCACAAGCATACATAACATTTTATGAGTATTTTTTTTTTAACGTAAATATTTTACGTAAAAATTTATTTATTTTTATTTAACGTAAAAATATAAGGAGAGGCGATGAAAATTTCTGGAAAAAACCAAATTAATTTACCTTTTCGTTATCACCGATAAAACATTGTAACCCCCAGGGATCAAATAAGTGACCCTATACTATAGACCTACTACAGGCCGGGATGGGGGATTTTTTTTTATTAATTTTTTTTTCTTTCAAAATATAATTAAAGCATATGCTCAATTACCTTCGAAACATTAATAAGTATCGGATGCAAATACATCCCTGTGATTTTTTTAATACTATTTTATCTCATTGAATGCGTATATTTTTTCAGTATAAGATTCAGGGGATTTTATAATGTGTAACTCCATCCAAATATCAAACATTTGACGCCGCAGAATATTTTCTCTCAATATCTACAAATTATATGAGCAAGAAAAAACTATAGTAATCTTAATATTAATCCAAATAAAGGCGGAGATACACATTCCGTCAAATTCGGGAAGTAGCTTGCATGCCAAAAGAGGGTATTTGCCAGTAACTGGCATGCTAAGGACTTTTATCTGCTTGCTTTCCAGCTGCAGGCATGCATTTAACATATGCACGTGCAAGTAGCTGCCATGTTTTTGCTCAAGCTACGGACATGTGTACCTCTACCATATTATACACATTAATGAAAAAACATTTACAAATAATTCAAGGCAGTTATCAGAATATAAAAATATAGAAAATATTCTGTTCAATAATTCTTTTCATTGCATCTTCCAAATGGAAACAAATTATTTCTTTCTAGCTACACTACAAAACGTATTATTTATGTACGTACAAAATGTAAGTGTTATTTATAAATCACACCATAAACAGGGATAAATTATAAACTGCGATAATATTACGCAGTAAAACCGAATTAGCTGTAAAATAATTTGGCACGGAACCAAACCATTTCCTGCTCTAAAACCGAGATTCACTGAAAAATGGGAGAAAATTTAATTTAAGACCGAGAAAAATATTAAAAGTGAATCATTAAAATAATATTTTAATATCTATATTAGAGATAGTTAAAAATCAACCAAGGTTTTAGAATTAGAGATAAAAGGAAGAGAGGGAGGACATTTTTATAAGGAGTTTGTTTACAGTTTATCAATGGATTTTTTAAGATATGTATAGATCAGAAAAGAGATATTGAAGCTTATCGATAAGCCTAAAACCCCATAAAGAGAAAACGATGTATTGTGAGAAGTAAGTTAAAAATAAATAACATTAGTTTGTTCAAAGGTAAACACCACTGTAATGAAAGAGGGAAATCACGTATTGTTAAAGATTATAAACAAACTGTACTTAAATGCTGATTTATAGAAGAGAAATAATACATCAACTATTAATCTGCAATAAAAATAAGTGAACAACCAAAGAAAGAGATTTAACATCACAAAATTATAAGCTTAAATAAATCCAAACCCGTAGCACAAAATGAACAAAAAGCGGAAGACGGTGAAAGAAAAGAAATAGCTGCAGTTTTCCCACCTAATATAGATATTAATTCATGAATTCAGCAATTCAGCACATATTTGAAGAGGCTTAAAAAGTTTCCGAACAACATCTATTCAAACATACGTCAATGGGCAAGAAAGACTGATTGAATGAATAATGCATTCTGAAATCTAGAACTACGAGATATGAGAGTTTCCTTCCCTCACTCTAAACGAAAGAGGAAATGCAAAATGCAAATACAGAAATCAATAATTCTTAAAAATCTATCTCAAAGAATCAATGCAGGTCTTTAGTAATTAATTTAAAATTTTCGGAAAACTAGTGATACACATTTATCATAGAAAACTAGTTGATGCCTCCAGTACAATACCAAATATATCTCTTACTTATAACAAGCATAACTAAATTTCTTGTAATTGAAGGTAATTCTGCGTTGCAGATGATTAAGAATAGCTCTTGCTTCTAATAATTAGTATTATTTTTAAGAGAAATACAAAATAATAGTTCACATTGACAATATATTTATATTGAGAAACGATGAAGGACATGGCATAATGCCGAGCCAACATCTTAATGACGTAATGTCTGTTGTTGGAACAGTTCCTATGTGTCACGCTTGCGTGGCACATCCCTTGGTGTCTCTCACATATAGCCTATTGCAGTGTGCAAACACGGTATTACATTGCTAATAGAATGT
>KZ651983.1:129526-145185 GCA_001010745.2 Gerris buenoi | reverse complement strand
TATATATATATATTCCTATCAATTATAAACTGATACTAAGCTGAAAATAATGAACCAAACAAAACATATACCTCTGGAACTTTTGGCTTTTGAAAGCATGTGTAGCTGGTTAAGCAAAAGCTCAAAAGGGATTTATTTAGATATAAATGAGATAAAAGCACTAGCTCGGTTTCCATTAACAAGGATCACCAATATCGTAATGCGATTAAGATTAAACACAGCATCAATGGCTGTTTATTCTGACCAGTTAAAGGACATCAAAGCAGTCGAGTGGAAAAAAGGGGTTGACATAACGCACTTACTATTTATGACAGGGTTGCCTCTCTTTATCGACACACTTCCCAAGTGTCTTATGGTAGTTCAATCAACAATGCGTAAAGAGACGTAATGTAAAACGAATTAAAAGAATCTCGACCGAGCAGAATAAATATGTCAAGAGTATAAGAAAAGAGGGTGCTTGAAGAACCCTTGTCTCTCTTAAGGATTTGGGAAGTGATTGAGGCTTCTCTCTCAAGAGCCTAAGGGCAGCAACACAAGAACTATATACTAGGGAGGCGAACGTAAAAAAAGAAAGAAGATCTCTTGAGAATGAAATTTGTGAATATAGTTATGGGAGAAATTGAGTGGGGAGTTGAGGGCGGTTTAAAGTGTCTGCAAGGTCCTTGAAAACAGATCCTTTACTTAACTTGGAATAAGGGGGCTTGGTCCTTGGTCCTATTCTATGCCACGAGGTCCTTCGCCTCATCTTCCCAAAATCTCTGCACTAGGGCTCTGGGTACTACATCCCTTCCCTTATTTCATATGGGACCCTTCGTATCTCTCTTGTAGGGTACTTGAAAATCCTCTTTACGTTTGATATTATCCTCCGTGTCTCCACCGCAAAAAAGTTAGACAAGTGCTTCTTTTTTTATCTTATACCTGATTTTTGAGTAACGAGACCAAAAAAGACGAAATTATATAAGAGATAGACACCAGATGTAAGAAAAAGTAAGAGAGTAAAGGAAATACAATAATTTGATTCATAATTTATTAATTAGTCCCAGGGAACACTTAAATTGCAAGATATTATTTATTTGCTTGATACGTTCTGTTCCTATCCTCATCCTCAATTTAATGATAATGGTCAATAGTCTCTGTCAAAAAGAATTAAAATATTTTGACAATTTGTATGATTATATGGAAAATAAAGAGAAACAAAAATTCTTTACGATAGATTTGCGACCAATTTAAAGATACTATCCTATAATTGTTATTTTTTGAACGATAAATTGTTAAAAGAGGTAGTAGGCTTGTATCATTTTAGCTTTTTGTCCACAGCCAATCGAATTAAAATCGATCGTAAGGGATGAAGTCAGTCTATAACTATAAGAGGGTGCAAGTGGGGAAAGTATTAGAGGTTTGTTGAATCCACAGTGAGGGGGAGAATGAAAGACTTGGCCATAAAAAAAAAAAACCCAGAGGAAATCCGTTTCAGAGTGTGTCCTTCTTATTGAGCATGTAAAGCTTCATTCCCCTAACCTTGAAGGTTCTGTGAGCATGTCCTTGGGTTGCTGGTTCAACATAGCAAACCCCTCCTGCAGGATACAGGAGGTCCCCTCATGTCCTCATATCCTACCCTCAAATATTTATCTCCCTCTTCACATTCCTTTATTGGTTTCTTCATATCCCTTGAAAACCGATAGACTTTCTGTACTAGGGTCAGAAAAAGAGGATTTTTTTTCCTTTGCTGTAAACCTAAGAAAAGCTGCATTCTGGAGATTTAAGGACAACTGGTACTATGGAAGGATTATGCACTTGAAGAATAACGCACGACCACCTTATCAGATCAGACCAAACTAACTTCATATTTCTTTTTAGGATTATAAACGAAACAGCAGAATGCAATAGAAAATCCTTATTTTTAAAAATATTACATCATATTTATGCTATAAAATCTAGCCCTTCTCAGGGAACTTATTTCGGCCACCTTAGTAGATCTATTTTAGGTATGAGAAATAATTATACGAACACTCCCTTAGATGCCCTGTCATGTTGCTCAACATTGTTAACTTATCAAATATTTATGTACCCCTAATCGGCTTAGACCCCCTATTATAATAGTTTCCTAATATAATACTATCCTTCCATGAATATAATAATATCCTTCCATGAAGTCCGTGTTTCACACAGGTGCTTTATGGGGGGATCATTCAAACAATATTGTCAACAAGCTTAGCTTTGAATAAGTGATACCCTGACAAAAGAAAGATTTATTTTATACGTTAAAAACTTTAAACTGTTTTAAAGAGTGGCGTACAAGTATGGCATTTAATTCTTAAATTATAACGAAAACAAGCTTAAATAAATGGCTATCGGCATTCACAGCCCAAGAAAATTAGTCTAGAAATACTGTATTAATAAAAAATATTAATTTTTCTTCAATTTTCAAATATTTTCAAATAATAGAGATAAGTAACTGATAAACTGATAAACTGATTAGTTTTAAATTATACTAAAAAAATAAATCAAATAATGGCCAATCATTTTCCGTATTATCAAAATCGATACTTAACTTATCTACAACGTAATTTAAGTCAGACGAGATAAGAGAGTTAATGAGTTCGTCAGAAAGGATTAACAAGCTTAATCTGGCAACAACTAATTCTAAAGAAACAGGTAAAGTGTGGGCTAGTCAGCACATAGCGAGCGTCCGGAGGCAACACAGTATTGTTTAAGTATTACCTATCAATGGTGCTTTTTAAAATGCTAAAAAAATGCTGTGGGAAGGTACTATACACATATAGGCCAAATTTCAATGTGATCGTACAAAAGGAGTAGCCATGAGAGCAGGCGACAGACGGAAGGACGAAGGACAGACATACGCAGGAAAATATAAGGGTCCTTGATTTTTGATCTAACTTAGGTAGATAAAAACAAAAAAATCCGCAACTATCTATTAAAAGTTTCCGATAAAAGAAGTAACATAAATTGGATAAATATGTTTGGCAGTCAATATAATAAATAATTTTACCAATATAATTTCATAAGTCTCCAAGTTATAAGTTGTTGTTATTATTTTACATCTCCATACATGTAAAATTACGTGTTCTATATAAAAATCTTAGGAACAATCTTAAAGAAAGCTTGGTTTCTAAAAAAATATATTCCAATAATAGAATTTATACGTATAAGGGCAAAGGTCAAATATGAGTATGTAGAAATGTATAATGTATAAATGTATATTGGTATTTCTTTTACTTTTGATAAATATTTATATTATTATGAATAGCTTCTAAAGAAAAAGATGGATAATAAAAAAAATGATATTTTGATTTTTAACACATGTTTTTATTGAAGATGAAAAATATTCCTTTTTAAATTATTATTATTTTTCTAACAGAAAGAAGCATAAACATATTCATACAAGATAAATCAATTATCAAATTTTAATTTACCGAGTTAATTATAACTTCAAAGAGTTAACTCGGGTAAAGTAAATGTAATTTTAATTTCAAATCCTCCGTTTCATAATAATAAGGTCAGATCATTTATAAATTAACAAACCGGCGGTAAACTTAATGCGAATACAAATTGCCGTTAAACCAAGGGCTAAAATAAAAGTAACTAACCAAACTGGGTTTTTCGAGTCACTTGATATACAAGAGATGCATAATTCATCCAAAAGCTTTCAACGTTATAAATTTAATTGCTCATAATGCGAAAGTCGACATTATTTAATGAACCAATTTAGTTTAGTCAGAGTTTCATTATTCAAACAAGAGAAGTACAAATAGTGTCAAAGTATACGAGCTCTGTGGTTTATTTCATATTACCTAAAATTATACATCTCAATTTTCCTTAAAATCTCTTGATAACTATTATTCGAGACTAAGAAAACAATTAATCTGAAAGTGTTAATTGAAGTGTCTATATTTAAGTTTTTTTTTTTAAAAAAAAAAAAAAAAGAAACTCAATGCTTAATGAAATCTAGACAACTTGCATATGTACAAAGAAAAGTGTGTATACGTATAATACACAATATATACATATAGAGATACATATATACAAACATATACATATGCCTCACATGCTCATGTAGATGTATCTGTCCGTATGTCTTTTATACAAATCTAAAGTTTTACAAAAATTTACAGACTTGACCTTCGTAAGTGGAAAGTCACTGACTACAGGAGATTTCGAAATTTAAATATTGGTGAACAAAAAGGGAGTTCGGGGTACAAAATTCAAAGTAATTTATACCTGTCTTGATGCATATCTTTGAAAAACACTTTGAGAATACAATAATTGTTGATATTTACAAATTTGATATACCTTTATTTAAGAGATGATTCAAATGGAAAAAATATGTTTTATATTTAAAAGCTATATTACAATTTTGGATTCAAGTTAAATAAAAATAGGTACGCATACCTCATTTGATTCCAGGACCAGGAGCACGATTATAAAATCATTTTATCATAGTTCAAATGTTACCAAAACAAATATTTTAAGTTCAGGTATAAGTGGTAAATTATTAGTGAATTTTCGAAGAATATTAAGCTATTTTTTGTTTTGTTTCGTGCATTTAATAGGCCTTCTAAAGTCAAAGTCTTTTAATTAATATTATGTTTACTAACATCATTTGGGTTCATGTTATAGGTAAACAGATATAAAAAATACCTGAAAAACCTATCATGATGTATATTAAATTAAGCTACTCATATTGTAATAAAATCTCTAAAAGAATGAAGTACCGTATTGCATCGAATATAAGACTTCATCAAGTTTAAAACGCACCCTAATTTTGAGAACCTATTTGGCAAAAGACACTCTTCAATAATTTTAAGTTTGATTTCCATCATTAATATAAACAGGTTAATTTAGTAATACATAAAAAATAATTTACTAGGAAACTGTACAATTAAATTGCTTGAAAACGAGTCGTCTTTCCATGATCTCATTAGTTTTAAACTGACGAACTTATAAATCAAATTGAAATAGAAACGGAAATGAAATGTTAGGGATTCTTAAAACTGAATAATTGAAAACAGTGAAATTAAGAATCACGAGCTTTCCGCGAATACTAAAACTACCTGTCGGTCTCATTTCCTCTTCTTTTTCAGTTTAACTTTTTCATTTAACTTAACCCTCCAGCACTCGCATGCTGTGATCGCACCGCAAAATTTTTAGAAAAAAACCCCATTCACATTCTAAATCAAACTAATAACTGAGAGAGAACTAACTGAAAACAGGATTTTCAAAGAAATGAGAATGAAGTGATAAAATACAGAGATATTATGGACGTTTTATGACTCTTCGAACCAGCAAGAATTATTTGATTTTATTGATAAAACATAAAAAAATTAAAGTGCAATTTATTGATATTGCAACAACTGGTATATGAGTTCTAAGAAATTAAATTAAAAACCAAATGTTTCAAAATTATTATAGATATGCTCACTAAGATATTATTTTTATTTACTTATTTATTTATATTACTTATATTGTTCTTACTTTGGTCACTTAATCGGTTAAAAATGTCTTTTAAGTGACCAGAAGAAAGTGGCCACAGGTCAAAATAGGCAGATGGTCCCAATAAGCAGAAGAAAATGTACAGGAAAGTATTGAATTTCTGAAGGGACCATGAAAAAGTGGTCACATTGACCAGGTGGTGAATATACATGGATGGGTCACTTTAGCAGGGTTTAAGTACTGTATTTCAATAAAATAATTCATTGTAAATGTTTATTAAGAAATATTTGTTTTAAATTATATTTAAGTTTTTAAGAGGCCTCGGGGCATGGTTTTTTGAACAAGAATACAAAATTTAATTTTAATCAGTTTCATGGTTCAGTCTCAAAATAAATAGTTCTTAATAAATGGCAACATGTAAATTCTCAATTATTTTGACAATACTTTCATTTAACTATAATCATGTACGTTGCAAGAAAGTAAAAATTATAAGTTTAAATTATAAGATCAATTAGCTAAAAGCAGTCAATATAAATAAAAGAACAACGTTCTTTTAACAAAAACTTAAGTAAAACGTAACACTTAAATAAATTGGACATGAGATGTCATTGAATAAATGTAAGGCGATAAAAAAATGACATTATCGAGCACCAGATATAAAGTCGGTATTTTTTTTCTCTCAACCGCTATCATTATAAGTAGACGAGAATGCGACATCATTTTCGTGCGATTGCCCGAGCATATTGCTCCCCATCTGGCTAAGGCTTTTAGCCAGATTGCCTGAGCCTTGTGGACAATTTTTCCTGTTACCAGATACTAAGGTTTTAAACAATTTAGATATTATACAGTTCTGTTATGTAGATATCAAGGGAAACTTAATAAATAGTATTGATAAATTTCCTTCCGATAAATCGTTTCAAGTAGAATTTAAATTGTTTATTTATCGCGTTACACAGAATAATTCGTTTTGGCTATGAGAGTTCGCATTTATTATTTCTCATATACCTACATTCTTTGTGATTACTTAAAATTACACGATTTTAAGCCCTCTGAGTCTTTTAATAAGAAAGTATTGATAGTAAGTCAAACAGAAACATAATCTTAAATACAGACAATATAAAAACTAACAAACAAATGAATACAAAATAATTAATATAAAAATTCCATTTTTTAAAACTGGTCATACGTTTTTTTTCTGTATTCTTCATCTTAGTTGTTTCAATATGCAAAATTTGGGGAAGATTGAATGACGGGAAGTGGTTCAAAATTGGGGTAATAGGTGTGCCATGAAACTTAAAAAGCAAAGAAATATAAGACCAGTAAAAGTAGTCTCATCACGTAAAATAGTAACTTTCGGCTTTTAAGTAGCCATCATCAGTGCCGATTATGGAAGAACTAGAGTTGCGTTATAATTTATATTTTATCATTATTATTAGATATTATTATTTTATTTATTTATTTTATTTTTTATTTTTAGTAATGTTACTCTGGTTCTTCCATTATCGGCACTGATAATGGCTTCATAAAAAGCCGAATGTTACTTTGAAAAATAAAGAAGAATTATTTTACGTGGAGAGACTGCTTCTTTGTATTTATTATGATGACCTCCTACAACGCTTTAATTCCTGAAATTCTTCTTATTCTTGGGAATAAAAAACTTCAAACAATTGAATTTTTATTCTATTGAATTCTATTTCTCTGCAACTATAAGCTATTATTTATCGTAATACATCGGAAGATAAACGGAATTTAACGGATACAGAGAAACATTGCTTTAATTGGCCAAAACACTGGGCTAATTCAATAAGAGAAGAATTTCTATTGGCTCTCTAAATCTAAGAGACAATAATAAATAGAGAAGGGTTTCTAATAGTTGGTTGAAAAAGACAATTTTATTAGTACAAAACTATTTTTAATCATCCAGTTCGAGATAAGATCTAATAAGTCTTTTTGTTTTGGTATTTTTTTGTAATTAGTTTTATGGATAAACTATTTGATTCAGCACATGACCTTTTGACTTTTGATAAAGAAGAAAACAAAATTGAATTAAATATCTAATAACTCAGCGATCACATCCTAGCTGCCTATAATATGTTTATATTGTAAATTTACATAGCTTAACGAACAAATATAGTTACTAGTAAGTAATAAATATTACTTAGAGTCTATAAGATTAGAGTTATCACAATCAAAAGGCGGGAAAATTTTGAGTGAAACGATTTTATTGGTCCCCCATGCTGAATGCAACTTCAGAAAAAAATGCTCTACTCTACCCCTGTTCCACAAAAAAAAATATAACATGGCAACACCGATTTTCCCTTTTTATAACCCCAAAACTACCTCCACGTTTGTTGTTTCCCGCCATCGATTGTGCCAACTCTAATCTTTTAGACTAGTACTAATATATGATCACAACTTCAAAACTACTACAAAAAGTAGTAAATAATAATTTTAGTTTATTCTTTTTTAGTCACTTTAGTTTTTTTCTTTCCATCATATTTATTTATGTTATGTTATAATATAAGGGAACAAGAATGAATTTATACAAGCCGCATACTCCTCAATTATATATATAAAAATAGGTCTGCAAAACTACCCCATGCATAGTGATATTGAACTTTAATCCTATAAAACAAAATAGGTCAGAGACAATTCAGACAAACTTTTTCATATAAGAGTAGTTCATAATTACTTAGGCCAGATTTTTTTTATTTATTAGATTTAGTAGGTACATTAATTATTATTGAAACATCAAAATGTATCATAAAAATAACTTATCCTTGGCGGGGCATTGAACTCGGCCTCATTTCATCCGTGTTTTAAGATATTTTCTCAGGAAATAGATTTTTCTCGGGAAATCGGCTTATATCGTTAGATTCGTGTTTTAATGGACTACATTTTAGAATCACAATCGTAGGAAACGTTTTTTGAGATATATTTTTTTTACGTTTTACTGGGGGTAGCGCCCCCAAATTAGGAGTTCAAAATTATTTCTCGATCACGCCCTTTATTTGGACTAAGGGACCTCAAACATGTAAATTCAACAAGATCTCAAAATCGAAAATTCGGCCATCACAATCCTTTCTCTACACATGAGAAAGTAAAAAAGGAATCATATTTTTGAGCTTTCTACATTTGTATTAATTGCGCATGCAACTATTAAATTTTTTACTTCACTATCATTTTCAAAAATTCAACTCCATAGCTTGAACGGTTCGGGAGATAAGAACTTAAGTGCGATGAACAGAGAAACACACCAACAACGCCATAAAGGTTTCGTTGAGGATCTACAAAACCCTAAAAAACAAAATAGCAGACGTCACAAAAGCTAAGATGATCCTGCATTCCGACTTTCGTAAAAATCGGTCATTTTTTTACGCCAGTTATCGTACACAAAAACGTTTCAAAATCCAAGCCTCTGAAATAAAGAAGACACTAAGCTTGATTTTTCAAGTAAGAGTTATAATTTTTTTCTTATTTACTGAACTGAAATGTGTTAAAACAACAGACTACTGAACTGAACTAACGACTATTAGAACAAACATCTTTATCTGGTCACGGGTTTAAACTTATCGCAGGCTTTATCCAGAAATAAAGACAAAAATAAATCACTTCTTTGTTTTTGACTCAGGATTTTCCACTTAAGAGATAATTTTTATAAGACTTATCTAAGTTTATCATTATTGAGAAAAAAAAGAAGATTAATAAAAGTGTGAGAAGAAGGAGGAGTTAAAGGAGCTTAGTGAGTCGCCTTCTTGATAAAGCAACTTATTGATCCTAAAAGGGGTTATAAGAGCCCTTAGGACATCTGGCTTGATTATCGAGAAGCCGCAGGTCCTCTTACCGTATCCTTTGTCACTGAGAAACGGACACGGGGGGTCTTAGAAAAAGACCTTAACTCTGTTCTTAATACTCTCGGCTAGGGCTAGGACAAAATAAAGCAAACTTCTCACTGATACAGAAGGATAAACCCCCAACAGACATCTTCTGAGAATTATCCAATACCAAACTTTCAGATAAACAACTTTCAGGATAAACTGATAACTGAACACCAAACTACCAGTAATGACAGGATTAAGAGGAAAACGGAAACGGGTTCTAAGTATAACAACGTAGAACAAAAGAACTTAAACAAGGAATTAAACTTGAGTTTATAACACAGAACAAAAACTATTGTTGTCGAAATCTAATAAATTATAGATTATAGAACAACAAGAACCCTGACTTCAGTTTTTAACCAGATAGACTATAGTGAGAATGACATCACTGATCTGAATATAGATTAATTTATTCTAAATATATTAAGGTAAACTATACCATCAGAATGTGATAAAGGTCATAGGTGATAAGGTAAACTATACCATAGAGAATGGGATTTTTAGAAAGTTTTTTGCTTCCGAACTTACCGAAGGTAACGGAAGCTATGTGATCGTTCTACAGAGAGAAAATTTGGGATGTCTCCGAGTTCAAAAATACAGAAATTTGTTTCATCAGGGAACATTTTTGGTTCCGTGTCTGTCAATTTGTTCGATCCAACATATCTTAAAAGTCAACACGTCCGATTTTAATGAAATTTGTTTAGTAGACCATAAGTAGCCTATTGTTGGTCCCATATAATAGTACGTTGGGTACATGGCTAAATAAGCCAAAAAGCTGCACTTTTTGATTGGAATATGCCACTTTGTGTGGGCATAGGTGATGCCCAGAGGTAAATTTTCAGATAGGGAGCCACTTCAAAATCCGTGCAGGACACCAGTGTGTATAAGTGTCAACTTCTGCGCCCATTTGTTTCTCCTTCACATATGCACAAGCATACCTTTATTTACATCTATATCTTTAAAATTACTCATTTGATTTATAAAATTTAGATGGTTTGTAGATTATTTCCAAATAGGGGCGTTCTGGTCAAGGTTAATAATTGGGTCCGGAGATATTAACACGTAGAATACTACATATGTATGGCCACCATCTTGAATCGAGAGTAAAATATATGGTCTTTTATAAAGCTAACGAATTAGAGAGAACATTTTAAGATGAGTTTAGCAGTTCGAAAAATGTTTGCTAACATACAAACAAAAGTGTAATGTTCATACATTAGTAAGACATTACTCAAAAAAAACACATAAAAAAATAAATAAAGGATCCCTGAACTCAAGCAATAGTCCTGGGTTCCAAAATAGTTGATAACAAAATTATGTTAAATAGTTAGGCACTATAAGAAAGTTTAGTAAGATAGTTTGGTAAGATGGTCATTGGACCAGATTTTTTAAAAGATTACATCTTCATTTCTAATGATATTAGTATTTGTATAAAAAGAAATTTTCTTATTTTGTTGAAGTTTTGGTGGTAAGTTTTTAGATTGTTACTCCCCTACGGTATTTTAGACTAAATGACTTTAACTAAGTAACTATTAAGATAAAGGAATGTTTAGTCCAATGTACTTAGGGACAAAGGAATATCACAATTTTGTTTTTATAAGGAGAGTAACAGTATAAAGAAGGACATTCTGTATACCTTATTTAGAATGTTACTCCTCTCTGTTTTGTTAATAAAAGGAGTAACAATCTTAAGAAGAACCGGCTTAATACTACCTTTATTTAACCTTATAAAATGAATAAATAAAGCAAATGACTAGTATGCGTTAAAGATGAAAATAATTTCTCACTTCACAGATGCAAATTTTATAATTAACTATTTTTGTACATTCATTTTTACTAGCAACTAGCTATTATAATTTTACCTTAAAAAAAATCTCACAGTGTAATTTAAATGCAAATAAAAATATACGTGAATTTTAATGAACTCAATTTAATTTAAATAAGTAATCAAAGAATCTAAATTTTTAAATTAGCATAATTATTATTATTTTTTCATATTTACGGTTTTTTTTGTAAGATCTTTTCTTTCTTTCTTTTGGGTTTTAGTCCCGTTCGACAGCTTAGGCCATTACAGGATCTTTTGTAGATCTTTGGTATTATAGCCATTTGTAAGATCTTTGGTCAAATTATGAAAAAATTAAAAATATTAAAATCATTTACACTAATCAAAACTTAATTTTAAACATAATCGATAATTGGGTTTTTTCTCTTTTATCAGAAATTATTTCGCCTTTTAAAATAAGGTCAAAAAAATTCCTTTCCCTCTTCGAATCAAAGGATTTTCAAAGGAGTAAGTACGAAAATAAAAAAAGAGGAAAGTTTAAAAAAAAATTCTTATCCCTTTAAGGAGAGAAAAAAAAAAAATAATAAGATGGAGCCCTTCCGTTAGAACAAGAAGAAATTATTAATGAAACAAGAAATTACATAAACAAGAAACTTTAATTAAAAAATACGCTAATTATTGGAAAAGAAAGAAGGAAAAAAGATGGATGAAAAAGTTTTATCGCTAAAGAAAACGTGAATATAAAAAGAGAAATAATTACTTTTTCTTTTGTCAAAGAAGTTATTTTTGGGAAGCCAAATCATAACTTTTGGAAATTATTCTCAGAATGAAATTAACGTGATAGTGAATGTAATTATACATAAGACAAGTGGAATTAAAATCAAGTTTTTATCACTATTTGATTTATTTTTATTATTCTTTAATTAGAAAACGATTACATCGTTCCATATAGCAATTCTAAAGTGTAATTATCAATGATGACGATAAAAAGAAAGGTATTTAAACTTCTGTTTATCATGACTAGAATGAGGAATGAGCGGATTTACTGGGTGATATGAAGGGCGAATAAGCACTCCAATGATACGGATAATCCTCCACAAGTGAGAAGGATGGGAAAGGTGCGTTGGACGCAGAGCTGTAGTGGTTACCAGCATAGGGAGTTTCTTAGCAATTCTTAGGTCTAATTATCAATGATGATGAGAAATAAAGCTATTTAATCTCCTCTTTATCATGATTAGGAAGTGCAATGAAGGGATTTAGTGAAAGGGACGGTGATATGAAGGACTTAGGAGTGAGCACTCCGATGATACGGATAATCCTCCTAATACAAGTTAGAAGGATGGGAAAGGGGCATTGGCGCGAAAAGAGTTGTAGCTGTCACCAGCACAGGGGGTTTCTTAGCGATTACAGTGTAATTATCAATGATGATGAGAAAGAAAGCGATTTAAACTTCTGTTCATGATTAGAGTGAAGAATGAGGAGATTTAGTGGAAGTGACGGTGATAATTTGAAGGGTTGAAGAGTGATCACTCCCATGATACGGATAATCCTTCACACATAAGTGAGAAGGATGAGAAAGCATACCCCTTTTGGAGAGAGATCGGGAAGACCGCCAAAAATGGAATATAGAAATACCAGGGTGCCATTAATAAGTGGAGAAGCCCTGTAAAATACGTAAATATACCGTCATGTGAACCTATGGCTGACTCAAATGAACAATAAGAATGATGAGAAAAAATATTTTGTGTTGATACACTCATATAAGATGTTAGTATGAAATAAATCAGTAGGCTTAAAATTTACACAACTTCAGGTAATTTAGACTCATCATAATACTCCTGGAGATAAAATTATGTACATATTCAGGCCAGATTAAGGTACATATAAGGGGTGTATACAATATTAAGACCAAGCGCAGAAACATATTATGTTAGGCAGCGTTCTTTATCCATTTTAGTTAATAAATATCAGACTAAATGGTTTTAATAAATACTGGAAGTTAAAAGTGAAAAGGGATTGCACAATTTTTTGACAGAAGAGAGTGAAGGGGCGTCAAAATCTGTTATAAACAATATATTTAAGGGGTTTTTCGACCGGTCGAAAAGTAAAAGGTCGTGTCACGATATAAGCCTATTATTATAAAATTAGAGAACTTCCAGAGCTTTTCATCCTGAATTTTCACCCTTTCCCCTTTGCTGTCCTTCAAGATAATTTTCACATTTAACTGTCAGGCTCTTATCTCAACTCCGAGCCCTATTTTAATTTAGCTTTTTACCTCTGAAAATAGCGATAGGAATGAATTGTAATAGGAGGGGTTGAATGTTAGTTAAACAGAGAATTCACGAATAATTTAATTAATATTTTCTTAATCAGATTTTTGCGGTTTTTTTTTTTTTTTTTTTTTTTTTTTCGTTGTTTTAATCTGGTAATTAGCTTTTTTTTATCAAAGGCAGGGTTAAAAAGGGTTCACTTTTTTTGTAAATTTAATTATAAATAAAAGATGAACATGAATTTGTAATTAGATCTGTTACATTTTGTAATATTTGAATATTTAGAAGGGTTGTTAAAAGACTCGTTTCAAATTATATGGTAACGTTAAAGGTGAAAACACAATTCCCTAAAATAGACAAAAACCAAGTAAAAAGGAGGATAATGAAATTCGAATATTAAGAAAGAGCATTTAAAAATGGCAAAAATTAAAATTATACAGAAACGTTTTCCTTAAAATCGTAGTCAAATTAAATGGAAACTATTCAGAGAAATTTTTAGAAAACATTTTAAACACGCCAATTTAAATGCTAACTTATCTGAATATAATTGGAAAAACTATTATATATAATTAGTGCTGTTAAAACCAAATTTTCAAGATTTTTATTTTACTTTTTTTATTTGAATGAATAAAATTACCTTATAAAGACAGTTTAATATTATACTTAAAGTTGGTAATATCCAAACTATTGAGAATAAATTAGTTTAAAATAATCATCAAAAACTATTAAGCTGAGAATATTAATATTAGTTATAGATTCATTCAGTGAGCAACTAAATTAACATTTAAATATTATTTTAATTACCGGAGGAGAAAAGTTGAATACCAATCTAAATAGAAATGTTCAAGCAATAATTTGGAAGTGTTAAAATGAGTAATTTTATTAGAAGAGGTGCTTCAAAGAAAGTGAATTTATATAGAATTAAATTAAAGCTAATCATTTATATAATAGAGTAGTGTCCCGACGACGACGGACTTCGAAATGAATTGCTATTGCTTAGGCAACCACATTTATTCCAATAAAAGTAAATATTTGTTTTGATTTTGTTGGTCTTCAAGTAGATATAATAACTAAATTAATTTACTTAACTTCTAAATAAAATATTGACCACGGCCCTAAGGGCTTGTATAATTCTAAAAAATAGAAGGTAGTCTTGAGTTTTAATACGATAAGGTCTTGTGGCGTATTCCAGGACTAAAGTTTCTTGTTTTCGAATCATATAGTATGTTCTATGTTTAGAAATCAATTTGCTCTTGCATAATCAATATGCTAAAATAGCACTTCTGTTCGGTTTTCATCGAAAGAATCTAGTGTGGGTGATGGGATGAGATAGTTGAGTGTTACTATTTTCAGATAATATCCTATTGACAATACAATACTCGAAATAGCTCTCTCTTTACTGAAAATAAAGCTATGCTGTTTGAAGCCAACTTTCATATAATGATTACGTAACGTGGTGAAAAGACATCGATGAAACCATAGGTAATAAGTGCTCCTGGTTAATAATGAAATAAGGATGGTTTGAAAAAGAATAATTACTAAGACTATTGGAACATTAGGAGAAACACACAATTGAATAAATAAAATTCTAGTGACTAAAATTAAACAGGGAACTCTAATAAAATGGAATTTTTCTTTAACCCCCCTTTGTTCCTCTAATGTTTTACTCAGTTATTCAGTTTACTTTCTATCTCGACACGGAGTTAATTAAGTTGAGTTCGTGATGAGATAGATAAAGGTTAAGAGAATAAAATAAAAAATGAAAAAGAAGAGAATGATGAAGGGCTGATACAAGGGCTTTTCCTGGCAGTGAAAAGCTTGTCAAAGGTCCAGAAAGGGTAGGAGGATGACACACATCAGGAAGATAGAAGGCTGGCTTGTTTTAATTCCCTCTCTCTGATGCCTAGGATTGTGTGTGATCTCTCAACACCAGTCATGCAATGACTCCCCTTCCTTCCCCTGTATTTGCTAACACTGTAACTCCATTAGCACCTCTCATACTAGGGGGCTCTGTGGATATACGTCATCAACCTAGATCGTCTAAGTCTCTCTCAATAGAACAGAGCTTCAAACACTTGGAAATCAACTGTCAATATCTGTAGGTATTCTAACCAGGTACGAGACAGGAAATTTTATACTGTCAGAGAAGCTCACATGTTATACAAGTCTGACTTACTTCCCTATCAAGTAAAATGTTAATGATACCTATAACATATGTACTAACTCTAAATAAAAAAGAACTAAGGTCAAATATGTATATATATATATATATATAAT
>KZ651983.1:119476-129507 GCA_001010745.2 Gerris buenoi | reverse complement strand
TTACCTTAATTTCGTCTGATATTTATATATATATATATATATATATATATATTAGCAATAATAGGTAGTTCTTATCTCTTATTCAGATTCAAGGTAGTTCTTATCTAACCTTAAAATATTATTAAAACACATAAAGAAAAGAAATTGTTTAGCGTACTGGACTAACTTCAAATCATTTTGGACCCCCTCTATTATCTTATTAAAGATACTTAAATATGTCAAATTAATTTTAAAATTATAATTCATTACAAACTGAACCAACATCAAAATTCAACACCCCTCACATTAGTTCATAAGATTTATGAACCTAAAGTTAATGTTTTGTTATTTTTTTACTGATCTATTGACTCATCATAATTCTAAGGCAGTTCTAGCAATACAAGTAACTTGCAATTTTGTGTTTATTGGTGGAGTTTAATGCATAAATATTTATTTAAAAAAAAAAAAAAAATACATACACATGATATAACTTGTGCTAATAGCGCTCTCTAGTAGAGATTTTCGAAACTAAAGTATTATTTTACTATTTATAAATAATATTTATTTATACATATTTATAAGTCCTCAACGGAAATAAAGCCACCAGTGAGGCACTCTTTTTGAGGCATAATTAACAAAGGCTTTAGGTTTTAAAAAAGCCTAAAATTTTCTAACAAAAAAAAAAACATTTTCTGACATGAAAATTGTCGAAAATTTAAACGTGTGATTAAAAGTGATTTTGGAAAGAAAAGTTAGAGTTTGAGAGGGAAAGAGAATAGAAAGAAGGGACAGTTAAACAACATCACTTACTTGTATAGGTTAAATTAGACCTCGTAGAACATACTTGGACGGGGGAGACATGGCTAAACTAATGATCTCACAAACGTTTTAAGCGAGTCTTGGCTCATTAATTTACACAAGTGATTTTGTCAGGATAAATAATTATTTGCTATAATATGATTCTATGGTAGAGAACTTTCTAGATAACAACTTAAAAGTATAAAATATAAGCCTAACATAATACCTTGTACGCTTTGTTAAAAATTAAGTCCGCGTTTCTATTACACAGTACTTTAATTTTATCAAAAAAATGATTCAATAAAGCATAGCAAATGCATAGAAGTGTAAAAGAAAACAAAGGTCGGTATAAGAACATGGTAAAAAGGTTTATTGTTTTCATTCTAGATGCAAAGTGGGTCGGAGAGAGTGGGTGTTATTTTATAGTCTTTTTCCTTATGTGTTTTCTGCTACGAGTTTTCTCTTGTTTTTTAAGGATGTGTTTTTTGCGTCCTCTCTCTTCCCTTTACTGTGTCTTATGTGCACTTAAATTTAATGGTTGTCAACGAGCTAAAAGTTGGACCCCCCCGCGGACCCTAAAGCACCGAACTGTCAGCCAGTCGTCAGGGCTAAAAGCCACTTGTTGTTTCCTCTAACTCCTCTTAACTTTTTTAAACCCTTTTTTTAGGGTCCGTATGCAAAATAAGGACCCTTATACATTCCAGAGCTTGACTGTCTGTCTGTAAGACACCTGATGTCCAACATAAAAATGTTGACTGTATGTCTGTAAGACACCTGATGTCCAACATAAAAATGTTGACTGTATGTCTGTAACGCACCTGATATCCAACATAAAAATGTTGACTGTCTGTCTGTAACGCACCTGATATCCATAAGTATATCCAACATTAAAATTTTGACTGTCTGTCTGTAACGCACCTGATATCTATAAGTATATCCAACATAAAAATTCGAAACTATTCAATTATGAAATACGTAATAACTAAGACATAGAACAATGAAAGGGACTCCAAAAAATTCTCTTAAAAAAAAATAGAGATTCATATATATTTAAAGTAATGGCTCATATCCTATCGTGTGAAGTGGCTCACCTTGCAAAATTTAATTTATTTTATTAGTATCGTGAGTTTTAGTGGTTGTGACTAATTACTTCATGAGTAATAATTGATTTCAAAAATCTTTTTTTTTTTTTTTTTCTTTTTTTTTAATTTATTGAATATCACAACGACATAAATTTTAAATGTTATTAGTGATACTGATACAGTGTTATTTGGACGGTGACATACATGATAAAGGTAATAATCCATTGATTATTCCTTTTGGCGTGTATTATTTAATTCATAATTTGAACAAGCAAAATGACAAGTGAATAATAACAATAATAAGAAGAAATAATTAGTCAAAAGTAATAATAACAATGATAAGAAAAGATAAGGTAAGGTATAATATGGGTTATAGTTAATTATTAATAAGTAATCCCATATTAAGTAGATCTCTGGGCCACTGTCTCCTCAGGCGGCGAGGTGAGTTATCAGGGATGGATTGAGAGAAAGGATTTCTACTAAAGGATTGGGGTGATCTAATAAGGACTCGTGGAATTTCTGGAATCTGGATATTGATAGGTCGCGGACAAAAGGGATATTGAGATCATTGTGGAGGGTGAGGTTAGATACATAGAAGGGAGCATCGGTGATTTTACGTAGGATTTTTGATTGGAGAGTTTGTAGTCGACGGGAGTTGGAAGGCTTGGTGCAACCCCAAACCTCCAAGCCGGTTTTAAAACTGTGTTATAAATGAGAATTTATTACTCAGAGTAATTTTGGATCTACGATCTAGAAGACAAAGCAGCAACTTGTAGCGTCTTGTGATGTCAGTACGTTTAGTTCTAGTGTGATGTTGCCAGGTGAGTCGTCGATCAAGGTGAAGGCCAAGGTAACGGACAGTGCTAGATTGAGGAATGAGGACTTGGTTAAGAATGACTGGAGGACAGGTGCTATGTCGAAGAGTAAACGTGACATGGACACTTTTCTGTTCGTTAATACGGATCCTCCAGGCTCAAGAAGGAGAAGGTGACTTTGAGTGTAATTGGATGCGGTTTGAGGGTCATGATGGACTGATAGGATTGCCTTGTCATCTGCGAAGGTGGCAAGGACTGAGTAAGGGTGTTGAGGGATATCATGTGTGTAAAAGGAATATAGGAGGGGGATCCAAGAATACTACTATGAGGTACTCCAGCTCTTACAGGGCAGATGGATGTGGAAGAGGTTCCTAAACTTGCACAGAAAGATCTATCAGTGAGAAAGGACTTCAGGATGAGGTAGTAAGTAAAAGGAAGGATTCGCTTGAGTTTCCAAAGCAGCCCAGCGTGCCAAACTCTGTCAAAAGCTTGTGCTTCGTCCAGGAAGACAGCTGAGCAATACTTTTTCTTCTCTAAAGTGGAGGCAATGACATCGACAAAAATCAATGGGACTTTTTGCAGTACTCCTGCAATTTATTTATATATTTAAAAATTTTTACCCAAAAGGTTTGAAAATGCCTCGAAAAAGAAAACCATATTTTATAATAAAAACCTAAATGAATAAGTTCATTATTTTCAATTTTTTTAAAAAAAGCAAAAAAAAACCTATTGACTCAAAAAGAAGAAATTATACATAGAAAACAATTAGGTATAGTTATTCTTTGTCAAGAAACAAAATACGGGTTTAAAATGAATTTTTCATGCATTATATATTTAGTGAGAAAATCATTTTTTCCCCAAAATCTTACAAATTGAATATCATAGGAACGGATCGGGGTAAACGCATAGTTTTCTTGAGCTTGGACAATCATAATTTTAAGGCATTTGTTTCACATAAATTGTTCAAAAGTTACAGCTTGCGTGACCTGATAGCACATACTTAGCCAATTTATTTGGGTTTCTGAATCCAAAAATAGGATATCCTGTTGATGAAAAAAAAAAAAAAAAAAAAAAAAAAAGAAAAAACTTCTTTTTTTAAAGTGTATCTGTACCAAGAGTAAGTTCAAGGTTTGAAACGGTCAAAAAACCTTATTGACTTTACTTTACTCTCTTATACCTCTGAGCCTTTTTATTTTTATACTTCGATTTATTTAGCATAGAAAAGTTACTTCTTATAGAATAATAAAAACATTGATGAAACTAATATAAAAGTAATGAATTAATAAATATTGTTGTAAAAAACTTCAACAATAAAAAGGGATATATGAATACTGATTGGTGTTTAATATAGAATGAAAAGGGAATTGAACTCTAGAGCTCCAGTGCTCTACTAGCTTTCACCAAAAATAAATAAAATAAAAAAATACGTGAAACAAACTCTTTTGATATTGCAGTGATTCGGTGAGCCGTAATTTTGCAGTAAATATTGTAACCTAATCAGGGAAAAGAATAAGTAAATTTACTACAAAGTTTAAGAGAGTCCAGGTGACTAGAGTTAATTCTATGATAATATTGTAGTCAGCTCAATCTAAGGATAAATAAAGTTCAAATTTGGTAACAGTAAAGTGCCAGCGGCAAAGATTGGCTTTTATAAAGTATAAATATTTAACTATGTATACTTAACTTTGTTATAAATATAAAGGAATGGTTTATTTATATAAAAATTATATAAATACAAGCTATCGAGCCTTACTTGAGCTCTTGATAAGGAATATTAATAAAAAATCAAAACAAAATAACAGTGAGGTTATAAATACTTCGGTTATAAATAGTGTTGTCGAAAAAGTACTAAAAAATAAAACTATACAATGATTTATAAAACAAGGATATCTTCATTCCTACCTCCTATAGCTATATTATAACTATGTATAACAAAATATGAATATGCCAATATAAATGTGGCAATATAAATCTTTGTATAGCTTTCTTTCCCTTAAGGACTTATTCGACAACACTGTTTATTATTTGTCTAACAACTTAAAATCTCACTTTTATATGTTTTTATTTTTTATCAATATGCCTGATGATGAGCCCAAGTAAGACTCGAAAGCTTGTTTTTGTATTGTTTTTAATTTCACATATAAAAAGAAAGTGTTGTAACGATGTGAAAATGCGATTTTGAAATTTTAATGGATTTACACGTTTTGAGGTCCCCTGAGTCCAAAAAAGAGGTCTTTAAAAAAAATGCCTGTCTGTCTGCCGACTATTAAAACGCGTGAAGCCTAAACTATTCAGCCGATTTTGAAGAAATTTGGCATACAAATTCAGAAAAACGATACCCCGAGATAAAACAAGATATTAATTTTAGCTCCAAATTTCATGGCGCTACCTCTCAAACTTTAAACAGTCGTAAAAAAAAAAAAAATTAATGGCAACGGTTCGGTTAAAATCTACAGAAATGTAGTCCCTTTTAATGCGAATCTAACAATACAAGTATACGCCGTTTTCCCCAGGAAAACCTAAAAAATCTACAAATGACGTTATTAAACTTAACACCTTCTTTAATTGTTATCATATGTTAATTCTGTTTGACGGATTCTTTTCCTCAGGTGTTTAATAAATACTCAAAAACTTATAGTTTTCATATATTTTTTAATTGTTCAGAAACGTTTCGACCCTTCTCTAAGGTCATTTTCAATCTTTTGATTCAAAATTAGATGATGTGTACATTATTCCTCAAAAAAGAGTTTGTCAATATTAATAAAAATTTACTAATTTACAATTAAGTGGGTTGTACAATTACTAAGTGGGTGTTCTAATTGTAAATTAGTAAATTTTTATTAATATTGACAAACTCTTTTTTGGAGGAATAATGTACACATCATCTAATTTTGAATCAAAAGATTGAAAATGACCTTAGAGAAGGGTCGAAACGTTTCTGAACAATTAAAAAATATATGAAAACTATAAGTTTTTGAGTATTTATTAAACACCTGAGGAAAAGAATCCGTCAAACAGAATTAACATATGCTAAAAAATCTAGTTCCTGAGAAAAAAAAGGAAAAGTTATAATATGTATGATACATTTTTATAACAATAATTAAATTTTGCTAAGAAAAACTCGAAAACTAATAAATGGCAATCGTAATTACAAACTCTTATATGAGAAAGTTTGTCTGAGTTGTATCGGACAATTTTTATATTATTAGACAGATCCCTTATAATTTATACAATTTTTTTAGTTTATAATAATTGGGTATAACCTGTTAATAAGTATGTACATTTACTACATTTAAGTAATGAACACATATAGTATAGCTACAGCTTTTTTCTTTTTAAACAATACGTTGCATAAAAAAAATTGCCCATAAATTAAATTATTAAGGTCATGATAAAGGTATTCATATAATAATTGTGAGACCAAAGTTCAAAACAATTAATTTAAAATGATTAATTGAGCAATATAAATAGAATTGCATCGATCTAAGATTTAAGATCAACCAAAGAAGACAGCTGTCTGTTTATGAGAAGAAATAGATCAGACCGATGCAGTTTTGAGCTCGGTGTGATTTCTTTCAATCAGGGAAGAATATGGTTCCTATAAATCGACCAGTGTCGGTTTTGTTTATTTCTGAACAGACTTTGGTGCCTTTCTCTCAACTCTTGTCTTTCTCTTCTTTTAGTCTGTCTATTTCACCACCTGCATGTCTTCAAACTGTTTCCTGGTTCCGTAGTCGAATATTTATAAGTAAATTACAACAATTGGTGTTAGTAAGCTAAATTCCCTTTATATTAGACCTTGAAGGAAAATAAAATCTTTATCAATGAAATTTTTCTTGAATGTGATTCTTGATTTCTAGTTTAGAGGTTAAAAGATAAAACAATTGAACAGATGAGTCTTGAATCAGGTAAAGCTAGATACATATTCTGAGTTTAATAGGCATCGTATATAGATTCTAAGTTATATCAAATTGCCAATACTTAGTAAGATGTAATAATCATGCGACATTTATAAATTTCCATCGTATAGCAATACTATAATGATAATATTCAATGCAGTCATACAGTCCACGCAAAGGTTTAGACACAGGCTTTGAACCATACAATAACAGTCGTGATACTGAATTTGCATTCCATAATAGCTAATTTAATTAATATATTGTTAAACGCTTTTAATAAAATAAGATTTATTTTCATCAATCAAGGAGAACGACATATTTATAATTTTTAAGAAGGTAGTGGGGGGGGGGGAGAGAGAAGAAGCGGAAGAAGGAGTATAAGTGTGGGCGCACCAGAAATAAAACCACTGGTGGCGTCAACGACCAAATTTAATCTGGTGAACCCGCAAACCTGTGGTTAGGCCTACGTTTTTATTTCAATCATTTATCTTGCTGATTTAAAATAGATTATTTTAGATGAAAAAGCCCCATTAAAGCGTATAGAGACGCCAACTTTTGTGAACGTTTCACAATATACGTTTTTTTTGGATTTTAATATAAAACAGAGTTTTTACCAAATAATTTTACATCTTCAAACGGCTTTACTAAAGGGCTAAATAGAATCTGTGAAATATGGAACCATATATTTTTACCTACGGGAAAAATCTGATTTTTTAAAAATGTGGTTACCAAAATGCTCCAGCTACCCTAGTCATGGCCACGTTTATTTACACGGGCGGTTTTTCGACGCCAGCGGCTGTTTAATAGCTTCAAAAGCAGTGCAAATACCTTCAAAAGGGTATGCACACAAGCGATTAAACAACCGCTTTATCCTACCCACACCGCATAATCGGTTTTGCTGGTAATGGATAAAATGGACACCATTAATGGATAAAATAGAAAGGAAAAGATACGATATGTGCTTTAGTGGTCTAGCTGAGAGATTGTAAACAAAAGGTTTGGGTACATCCATTAATAAGTCAATGATAGTTAATACAGTTATTGAAATCGATTGAGAGATTTTATGGTACAGAGAACTGATAAATATAGTTAAGAAATAAAACAAAGGATGTATCCATTTATAAGTCAATGATATTTAATGCAGTTAATAGTATTGATTGATATGGTATATATTGAAAATGAAGGAGAACCGATTAAATTAGTTAAGAATAAAAATAAAGTGCATCCATTAATAAGTCAATGATATTTAATACACTTAATAGTACTGATAGATAAAGTACACATTGAAAATGAAGGAAAACTGGTAAATTTAGTTGAGAAATAAATCAAACACTGTCACTAGTTAACAATAATTGAACACTAAGCAACTGATCATAATCAGTATAAAGTAGAACCATAAGTGAATAAGAGAACAGACCGATTTGGACTACACTTTTATTGACAGTGAGTCAGTGATAAGTCAAGTTTAGATTTTAGGAATGATAAGAAATGGGAAGACTTTAAGAATGAAGATATGATATAAAAACGTAGGGTATAATATTTTGTTATGTATTTGATGTTATAATACTCGTATAGAATAACAGTAAAGGGAATTGATATCAGTGGTAAGAAGAAACCGAATACCTTTTCACAAATAAAATGTCATTTTAAAGCTTTATAAAGAATATATTAAACAACATCAAAGAAAATATTACCAGGAAAGTCGAGAAAGAGAGACTTCTCTGAATTGAACGTCATAAGGCAGACATCTTGGACAATGTCTGATCACTAACATAAGTAGAGCCAAAAACTAAAAACATGGAACATGCAAAGATTTTAAAGTTTTTGAAGTTTCATTTGGTAAGGAGCTTGTATATATATTAATATGGTGAAAGATCGCCGTTTTTGTAATATTCCTGAAAATGTTGCTAGTAGTTTTAATTGGTTGAAGGTTTGAGGGCGTAACAATATCACATTTTCTCCTTGAACTGTTGAGTCAATTGTGATTTTACGTACTTTCCGTTGAATGAACTGCTATTTAGTTCCCCTAGAATTATAAATTTTCTACTAATAAACAATACAACTTGGGCTGAATAAGAAGTGTCTAAAGATTCTTCTAAAGCAAGAAGATAAAACACTCAAGCATTGTTTAAGTTCTAACTTCTTTTGCGGCGAGTTGGGCCAGATAAAAACATCATGTTGGGCCGGTTTCGGCCCGCAGACTTAGGAGACAACTCTACTAAGATTAAACCTACGTGTATGAGAACAATTGAATTTGAGCTGAATCAAAAGTGATTATAGATTCTTCTATAGCAAAAGATTAAAATCACTCCATTGTTTAAGTTTCTTCTTAAACATCATTTGCTGCGAGTTAGGCTAGATAAATACATCATTTTGGGCCAGATTAGGCCAGATTAAAAACATTCCATTGTCTAAGTTTCTTCTTAAACATCATTTGCTGTGAGTTGGGCTAGATAAAAAACATCATGTCAGGCCAGATTCGGCCGGATTAAAAACATTTCATTGTTTAAGTTTCTTCATCAACATCATTTGCTGCGAGTTGGGCTTAGATAAAAACATCATGTTAAGCCAGATTTGGCCCGCAGACCGTAGACTGGAGACACCTCCAATACACCTTATAAGAATGTAAAACGGTTTAGTCAAGACTTAAAATTGTAATTAAGAATTGGGATAATTTTCCAATTTACAGCACCATTTTTTTTTTTTTTTAATTTTATTATATAATTTCTTCCAGATATAGATTTGTGGCGAAAAAAGGGAAACTAAAGCTCCAATGTTTCTTTAGAATTAACTTACTTTAACAAATTAAGGAGAGCTAAAGGAGGATGGGTTCCCCCTTAAAACAAATCTCGTAAAAATAAAACAACTGTGGGGTTTCTTTCTTAGTATCGGTTTCTTTTTCAAAAATTCAACTTTATAAGATCTTTTTTTATTCCAAGTTTTCCCAAAAAAGGACTGTTCGGTAAAAAAAAAAAAAAAAAAAAAAAACAACCACAGAAATTCGTAAGAAAACTTTTTACCCTTGAAGACATTGTATAATTCATTGGTAGCCCGACCAGCCTGAATCCTTCGAAAATCCTTAAGAAAGAAGGTTGGTTGAACGCTAAAAAAAAGTGGTTTTTATTTCTAGAAATGTTTTTTTTTTTTTTTTTTTTTAATGTATTTCCTGAAATGTTTACGGTTGAAAGGAAGTGGATTATAAAACCGAAAAAAAACTTCTTTCCCCCTGTTCAGTCCTAAAGAAAAAAAACCGTTCAGAAGTTTGTTTCGAATAACGAACAAAAATCTACATAAGAAAGTCGTAAGTTTTATTTTTTTCAGAGTGAATTTTGAGAACACATAAGGTACGACATTCTTTTACCTTAGTCTTTCTTACAATCCGTTGACAATTTTTATACTTAAATAAGAAAGTTTTGTATATTTATTTAAATAAATTATAAATATATATATATATATAT
>KZ651983.1:55126-72213 GCA_001010745.2 Gerris buenoi | reverse complement strand
GGGGGGGGACACGAAAAATTTCGATGTTTTTTGACAAAATGGCGCCGAAAATTAAATACTTTTCCAAAGTGGTATATATATTTGTAATCTACTCATCAATACCTTTCATTTGATACCCCACTTAAAATTTAAAAAAAATATTTTTTCTCGCGATGTGAATTATCCGCCATTTTGAATTTGAACAGCTGATTATTTTGAGTTCTCTATATTTTACCTGTGTGCGCGTCAAAAGGATCTTTAATACTGGTATGTTTCACGATTTTATCTCTTTTGGTTCAAAAGTTATTGGAACCGTACAGAGTGACAGACGGACACAGGAACGAAACTATAAGGGTTTCTTTTTTTTTTTTGTTTTACCAACGAAACCCTAAAAATGAATAAAAAATAAATAAAATAAAAGGGAAACACTGGATAATGTGAAAATGTAATAAAGAAAAGTTTAGTGTGGTCAGTGTCGAGACTAATTTTTTCCTCCATGTAGCTAACCACCATTTTAAATTTAGATGAAAATTTCTACTACAAATGTGAATATATAATATCATTAAGATTAATTTTTCCCACTTTAGTTACTATAGAGCAGAACAAAAATATTATAGTAAATTATAAAACTATAGTAACTATGTACTATTGAAAGAAACAGCAAGAATTTTAGTTCTCTTGTCCCAGGGTTATCTATAAGGAACTGACCTTAACAATTTGATAACAAGTGAGATAAATGGTGTTACTAGGTTGTTTGTTGCCTCCATTACACATCATGTAATTATCAAATTCCACTTCATTACGGGTTTATTTTATGATTTTCTTATCAGTATCAGTTTTGAAGATTACTAGCATCACTTCTTCTTCGAGAAGAAGAAGTGATTTCTTCTCTTAAATCGAATAATAAGTAGTCTCTTCCATCTTATTATAAAGAGTAAAATAAGGGTATTTAGACAATAATAGTTTCTCTCGTTAATTATTAATCTAATTTAAAAATAATGTTTATCCTTGTATGAAAATTTGTGCTTCTTTAGATTATTACTCCCCTATGTTTTTTTGTTTTAGAATATAAATGACTGACTAAATAGCACTTAAGTCAAAGGGATGTTTAGTCCAAATTACTTTGGGACAAAGGCATATCACACTTCTGTTTTTATAAGGGGAGTAACAGTCAAAAGAAGAACATTCCGTACACCTTCTATAGATTGTTACTTCCCTCTGTTTATTTATAAGGAGAGTAACAATCTAAAGAAGTTACTAAAAAATTTACGCATTCAATGAGATAAAAAACTAAAAATAGTATTCAACCATGCTCATTCTTAAGACTTTTTCGAGAGGTAACAAAGCTAGAATTATTTTTTATCTCATTAAAGTCGTTTTAACCGGCGCATATGCTTTAACAGTCTATTAATACTAGTTTCATGTGATTCATGTAAATTAATCATAGGTTTGCCCACTGATAAATCCTTAAAGCCGAGAAAAGAAGACTTTCAAGAGACGGAGACTTTCTTATTTTAGATATATAACTTGAGACACTGAACAAAAAGACTATAAAAAAGTTTTAATGTAAGTACCATAAAAGCAGAATAAAAAGCTTTCTTCAATGGAAAATAATTTTCAATTGATCTACATGTTAAACCATTTTATTTTAACTATTTATATTTGTAAAAAAAAACCCTTCATATTGCACATTTTCTCATAAAAATGTAGTACCTATATATTCAGAAAAAATTTTGAGAGCGAAAAAATAAGATTTAATAGTTATTTGTGCAACTAGTGCGAAAAGTGGCACTTTGCTGCACTCGATAGAAATATTTACGCCTGAGCCGAAGGCGAAGATTTTTTATCTTCACTTTTTATACTTCAAAATTTTTATATTTGATATATATTGTTTAAATTGTGAAGTTAGTCAAAAAATAACTATTAGTTTTCATTGTTATTATAATTATAATTTAGATTATTAATTCTTTCTTTAGATTTAAGTTCTTTAGATTTAGTTCTCTTTAGATTTAAGTTCTTCACTGGAGTGCGGTAAAGTAAAATGAGTGCGGTAAAGTAAAACGAGTGCGGTAAAGTAGTAAGTGCAGGAATTTGCTGTTTTGCGTACTATTTTGAGTGCGATAACAACCACTTTATCGGTCAACTGTAGGAAAAGGTGTTTATTAAGAGAAAATAAACGCAGTCAGTCAGTCAAAACCAATCAAACAGGGAAGTCATTGAACAATCATCAACCATTGGTGCATTAATTTAATTACTAGTTTATTCTTAATACGGCAGCTCCACCCGAAATATATAAATATATATATATATATAATAAGCAACAATATCAAATGTTAAAATNATATATATATAATATATATTTTTATTGTCCAAACGCAATGAAACTACCTGCGAAGTGTCCTACCGTAATCCGGAGAAACATTTCTTTCTCGACATTTAAGAGAAAAAATCATTTAAAAAACACTTTTGACAAGGAATAACTGATTTTTTCAGGGTTTTTTTTTTTTAAATTTATTTGTTAAAAAATAGAAGGGGATCATGAAAAACGCAATGTTTAAGGACATATATGGAGCAGGGATGAATTTAAATCAAATATTTATTAGTACTCAGTGCATTTTTATCTTTCGGACGCATTTTCGTTGAAAAAAAATTGGAACCCCTTAAACTTTTAACACCTTGTTTCTGCGGGATGATTTTTTTGGAACTTCCCTATAATTCTCCAGTAGGCTAGTTATTATTACACAAAAAAACAGTTTAAAATGTTTACTTTGGGAAATCAGGTGCGTTACAGACTGACATACAAGGGCATGGATGTTTAAGGGTCCTCTTCATTGCCTACGGACCCTGAAAATCACAATTGAATTTATTAAAAGCAAGTATTTATTCGATGGTGATATACTGGTAATTTATTTCTGTAGCCTTTAGGCAAAAGGGTTAAAAACACATTAATAAAGCAAAAAGGGGAAAAGGAAAATATATATTAAACTAACGTTATATATATAGTTAAAATAAAATATATAACGATATAAAGAAGAGAGAATGTTTACGATAAAAGGAAAATTTATTACGCTCAAAAGTAAATCAGATTAAACGATGTTCACAAATAAATTAGAGTTAATTTTTTCTTTCTTTTTTCAATAACTATTATGTATAATCTATAACTATCTTTTTTCATAACTAATTATGTATCTAAATTTATCCCACTTGAAAAACCCCTTCAATATAAAATAAAACCTATTTTAAACTAAATCAGCACTTTAAAAAACATAATAATAATACCCCAGAAATAATCTGCCAATTAGTGTGGCACATAGCTTCTTCGCGTCCTATTGAGTATACTTTACTGATTTAGACTATTACAACCTGTATCAATTTAGTAAGATTTAATGAGCGCAGATGATAAAGATTGATCTTGAGCTATTTGCAGACTACTATCGACAAACCATCTGAATTTCCTAAGAATTAGATAAATAATTTCGAAGATATAGGTGTAAATAAATGTATGTTTGTGTGCATGAGCAAGAGAAACAAATCGTGCAGAAGATTAAGAAGATTAATTAATTAAAAGGTGCAGAAGATTAAGACATATAAACCAACAATGGGCAAATTGTGGTCTAACATCCAAATTTCATTAAAATCGAACGATTAATGTTTTAAGATATATGTTGGTCCAAATAAATCGGAGACATGAAATAAAATATTTTCGTCCTTCAAAAATATGACATTCCGTTACCTTCGGTAAGCTCGAAAGCAATAATATTTGTAATATATTTATACTATTTGTTCAATAATGCTTATAATAAAGGAAGATTTATAATTAATAATTTAGATATTTATTAAAAAATTGATAACGAGTATTTAATCGTAAAATAATTGAATTCATAAACTATATTCTAGATCAAATACATACAGAAAGATTAGTTGTTGTTTTTTTTTTAGATATAAACATTGTCTGACAAACTGCTATTAAAAATGCATCACAAATGCTAATATTGAATAAGACAGAAGGGGAAATGAGACAAGAAAATTTTAAGAATATAAAATAAACAACCTCGCTAAGACAAAGAAGAATTTTAGATTCGCTAAATTCATAATAACATATTCAAAATAAATGCGCTGTCAGATCGAGAATACAAATAAAACGATATTAAAAATACAATGTCCGAAGTACGATGTTTAATGAATAATATTATGTTTTTCAAACCAAAATAAAATATTTAAGGAACAACATATTTGTTTATAAATAAACAGTATCAATAACATAAAAATTATTATTTGAAGATATATAAATTATGCCTCAAACAGAACAAGTTAATTCGATTAAAAGCATTAAACAAATAATATTATATCATTGAAAAATAGGAAAAAAAAATATAATTAATTAATTTACATATAACATTGTATATGAGGGGGGGGGAGGGGTTTACTTAAGTTAAATAAAAATTTAAAAAATGCTCAAACAATTATCAGTGTATAATTAAGATTAGGCAGTTACTTTTGGTGTGTATGAGTAAAAGTTATACTATTTTTCATGGATATTGTTATAATTATTACATTTGTACGTAGTTTTATTTAATTTGTTTGCCTCTAAATCCATGGTTGATGTCCAAAATGTGGTGATAATTGCTAAATAACTTTATTGTTAAAAAGGAATTTGTACAATTTATAAATATTTAGACTTATCGAATAAATGTATCATCTTATATGAAAAAAATACGAACCATGGAATGCTGTCCAATAATGTCCGATATTTGTAAATAACTTCCTGCTTTAGAGGCGAACCTCTAAATTTCAGCTTGTTTCCAATTGTTGAACCGATTTCGGTTAACGTTTTCGGCGTTGGAACGATAATTTTTGATTTTTTATTTGTAAAATTTTCGAAGGGAAAATTATCAAATTTTAGGTTTCAACAGGGAAAAAAGCAACACTGGTTTTTAAAAATTGTATGACATAAAAAAAAACACTAAATGATTGTTTACTTTAGTAAAAAGAGTATTTTATTATTAATTGCTTTTGGTTTAGCGCTTGGTATTGTCGTATTTACGTGTTTCGAAAAATACGTAAATTTTTATCAGGTATATTTTTCTGTAGCGATAACGGCGTGAAAATGACCGTCGAATGGAGCGAACCGAGATTCGAGCGAAACTCACTGTTCAGAGTCCAGCGGAACACTGAATCCTCTAGCTCTGGGCACCGAGTTATCAAAAAGAGGGGAGATTGCCACCCCCTCACATCCCTCTCAAACCCCCCTACTCTAACCCCTTTTACTTGGATTCGTGTATTTCCGCCGGTTCTGTTCGGTTATCTCCGTCACCCCCTCTACGACCCCTATAAGGGAGAAGATATTTCGCGTCCTGTACTTTATACCCCCTTACAAGTCCGGCCAAATTTTCAATTCGCTCTGGCCCTTACCCTCTCTCCACCCCCCCCCCTCTTGGAAACATGTTCCAGAGATTGATACGTTTCAATCCCCACAAACTTACCTCGCTTCCTCTCTTGTCGATAGAGATCTAACTTATATAAGCCCTACATCTTACCAATACAGAGACCGACGAGCTCTTACCATGGAAAATATTGAACCATTATCAAATTGCCTTTCTGTTATATTTTTTCTTCAATCGTTACCTATATAATTATTTGGATATTATTTTTATACTGGCATTCAAACTGACGAATGATATAAAAAGTTTAGATCGACTAATATTTAACAAATCATCAAAATATTGAAGACACATAAGCACACGATCAATAGTAATGTCAGCACACAAAAGTATTGTCAATACTATTGACCGTGAGCGGAGTCAGTATTGATATAAAAAAAACAGTATTGATGAATATTTGCTATTAAATGGCATATTGACAATATTATTTTTAATAATATAATTGACAATACTATTGATCGTGAGCGGGCCGCTTCAAAAAAATCGATATGGTCATGAGTCAAGACAATAAACTTGCTTCGCCTTAGATTATTATAAAACCACAAAAAAGTAATTGAAACAAATATCGTTTGTCAAATTGTGTGCCACAAAACATCCTCGCAATCTATTATTGAATAACTCACATAAATTGGACCATCACATGAAATTTAGATCTGTTATCTGTTTCGATTCTCTCAGTGTTATATTATTTTTTTTTTTTTAGCATTTAATATTAAATTTGCGCAGACTATTAAAATTACTATGAATATGTACATATTTTGGCTACTTTCAACCAACCATCAATTTATTTTAAAAATTGGATAAGTGCTTTTAAAGATATAGGTGGTAGTAAAAAAATGGATGTGAGTCACAGGTAAAAAGGAATTCGTTAGTTCATAGTTCATAGTGCAGTTGGTATAAGACAGGTCTTAAATTAATACATTCTGTGTTGCTTTAATTAATAAGGAACTAGGGTAAGTGTAATTTTGAGTACACTAAATTCAGGATTTGCTTCACAAAAAGTCATACTATGTTGAGAACAGTTTATGTGAACTTGTAATTACTTAAAGTATTCAGACTTAACATCAGTAATCTTAATTTAGCGATTTACGTCCAAATGAAAAAATCCATACATCTAAATCCCAGTTCTTGCCACGTGTTTTTGTCGCGCGTCATATTTAATCTATGAATGTTATATCTTGACGCGCGAAAAGTTGGTTCCATTCCAACTTTCTCACGTTGACGCTAACCTGAATGAAACTTCCCGATTCTCCTCTCTTTTTTTAATATTTTATATTTTTGAATCATTCATTTGTAAAATGGTAAATTTAAAAATACACTTGTTTTTCATGTTTAAACCACCCTTTAGAACAGTTTATGTGAACTTGTAATTACTTAAAGTATTCAGACTTAACATCAGTAATCTTAATTTAGCGATTTACGTCCAAATGAAAAAATCCATACATCTAAATCCCAGTTCTTGCCACGTGTTTTTGTCGCGCGTCATATTTAATCTATGAATGTTATATCTTGACGCGCGAAAAGTTGGTTCCATTCCAACTTTCTCACGTTGACGCTAACCTGAATGAAACTTCCCGATTCTCCTCTCTTTTTTTAATATTTTATATTTTTGAATCATTCATTTGTAAAATGGTAAATTTAAAAATACACTTGTTTTTCATGTTTAAACCACCCTTTCTTGAAAGTAATTATTATATTTTAATTTAAATCAAATTATAATTGAGCTGAGCGAAGCGAAGCTCTTATACTACACTTTGCGTTTTTTATGATGCATACTCCTCCTGAACGGCTGAACCGATCCGCCCGAAATTCGGCACGGTTAATGTGACCAACCACAAGAATGCATAAATCTGAAATGGTCCAAATTGGTACACAGGGGTACGAGCTACGGGGTACAAAAGTTTTCTCCTGAATGGCTGAACCCATCCGCACGAAATTCGGCACGGTTAATGTGACCAACCACAGGAAGGTATAAATCTGAAATGGTCCAAATTGGTACACAGGAGTACGGGGTACGAAGTACAAAAGTTTTCTCCTGACTTCTGAACGGCTGAACCAATCCGCTCAAAATTCATGGTCATAGTGACCAACCCACAGCAAGATATAAATCTGAAATGGTCCAAGTTGGTACATGGGGGTACGGGGTAAAAAAGTTAAAATAGTATATGCCCTTCAAGATGCATGTCGTTGGAAAGCTCTTTAAGAGTACAGTTATTGTTGTATGTTAACTTTTGTCATATTTTCATTTATGAGGGGTCATTCTATTGCTAAAATAGGAAAAAATGCAAAAAAAAAAATATATGATTAAAGTGCACGCTCAGCTGAATATTGCAAGCATTGCACACCTAGTTATTATTACCTACGGGAAACACACCATAGTTAATAATAATTATAATTTGATTTAAATTAAAATTTAAATGTTCCGTAGTATGAATACTACCAAAAACGTAAAAATGAATTTGTAATTATTATATTATAATAGTATATTTGGCTTGTTTAATTTATGTGAAATATTGAGTTTGAGTTTTATTACTATGAACCCAGGTATTATCGTTTTACAAAGATTATTTTAATTTGTACTCGATTGTAAATATTCTGGTATTAAAATTTAATATTTCAGATTCTATGCTTTCAAACTTACTGAAGGTAGCAAAATCATTGTGATCATTTTGAATGTCTACCAATTTAAATTTTAATCCGTTTTAGACATCAAGGAACACAATTTTGGTCTCCTATCATTCATTTTTAAAAACCAAAAAGGTTTTGATGAAATTCAGGAGGCCAATTTGGAAAAATTTTGATGTTTTTCCTCGTGACAGGAATTAGCCACCATAGCTGATAACTTTGAGATCGATATATTATTTTTCCTGTGTGCGCGTCAAAACGATAATTAATATTGGAAAATTTTATGTTTTCTTTTATCTCTTTTGATTCAAAAGTTATTGGAAACGTACGGAGTGACGGACAGACACATAAACGAAACTATAAGGTTTTTTTTTTGGTTTTACCAACGAAACCCTAAAAAAGGTAAAACAAGGACCAGCTTGAACCAATTTACTTGGTTTTCATCGAAGACTGGTATCAATTTAGTATTTAAGATTTTTTTTTTTACTTTTAAGGACCAGGTAGGCTTCGGCTGATTTAATTATGTCTTTCAACCTGCCAGTCTTCCAGTTTTTATTTGATTAGTTTTTAAACTATTTCTATGAATTAGTTACTTCCTTTTACTTTTATAAATAATTCAATTCATTTTTAATTTAATTCTTTCTTAAGGAATCTGTTAGTCCGTTAATTAGATTACATTTATACTTTTACCGATTTATCCGTACTTTCACCTCATTTTTAATTTATTTGTTAAGACAGTCTTTAACTCATCGCTACTCTAAACCTATGAGACGTCTCCTTGATCCAGTTTTCCCCTTAGAACCTCTACTGAAGAACCGAGTCTTTTAGGGTTGTGAGGGTTTCTTAAGTCTGACTTCTAGTCATCTTGTTAATCATTGCGGAGGTCAGAGAGTCGACTTCATACTTCATATCATCGTCAACACCACGGCCTACAATATAATATATAGCTCTTGGTAACCATAAAACTTGTTCCTATTAAATAACTCTAAATACTCTCTATTCAATCAATTAACAATACACAACTTAGATGAGCATTTTGCTTCTTAGTTTGTAGAATGTAACGGATGCTATGTGGTCGTTCATAAGATTAAAAAAAAAATTGTCTCCCATTATAAAATTCCAGGACAGAAATCAAGGGAAATTTTTGTTTCCGTGTCTGTCTGTCAGTCTCTCTCTCAATTCTTTCGTTCCAACATATATGCTTAAAACTAGCGGTCCGGAAAAATCAAAACAATTTTGACAGATTTATAAAACGGGGACAAGTTTTTAAAATATTAACAAAAATAGGCTATAAAATCAAAAAATTATACGAAATAGTACGCGAGGAAGCTATTTGCCACACTAATTGGCAGACTATTGTTGTTTTTGATAACATTCAGAAGAATTTTGCGCTTTTGCTTGCGGAATTCTATTCCTATTACATAAACAACTCAGATGATTTTTTTTTCTTTACAATGAAGTATAAATGAGTTCCCAATCTAAAGAAAGAATATACTTACAGAGGAGACAGCCACTAACCCAAACCACAATAACCATTATTTAATAGGCCAGTAAAAGTATTTTTTTAATGCTTTGAGTAAAATCATAAATCATAACGATACCCATTTACTTCTAAAATTAATATTCAAGAAGGGTGCTGTTCTATAATGTAAATACAAAAGGAATCACGAAGCGAAGATTAATTAATTGTTTACATTTACGGAAATTAATTCTTATATTAGAAGAAAGAGAGTTTGTTGGACATCAGATGTCCACAAGAAAAGTTGTTAAAAATGTATCCCTTTTAATAAAAATAATATCCTCAGTAGATCCTCATTTGCATTACATCTAAAAAAGTTTAATTTTTGGGGTGCAAAAAATACGGAAAATGTACAGGACGACGAATAGGAAAAGGATGTTTAAGTCAAGTTAGTCGGTACTGAGTTGAAACATAACCTTATATATAAAGAGGACGAGAGAGAACCCTTATTAGGGAGGTAATAAGTCAGAGAGAAGGTTTTAGTGCCTCTATGCCTAAAGGCTGTGTATAGAACTAAGGCTCTTTAGAACCCAGAGCTCCTCTCACTGCCAAGGGCTAAGGGATAGTTTGTCCAGTACTTAGCAGACGAGGATAATGGGGACCCCAGCCCTACAGTCTCTATCCCTTTCCTTAAACCTAGCATGTTTTCGCCCTAATAAATGTTTTAGACCTTGGTACTAATACACCGGACACTTTGTAAATGCGTTTTAGCTCACCTCCCCTTTCTATCCTTGTGTACATTCTAATGTTGTTTATGTAATTGAAGGCTGTAAGGGTAACTTTGTCTAGCCTTCACATTTATCAAAATTTACTAACTCTTCTCCGTCAGTTGAATGAAAGTAATTGAGTCACATTTCTTGTAGTGTGGACGTTTTAAGGTTTTAGGGTGAATCATATGAGAAGGAAAATATTACAATCTTTGTTTTCTAGTGATGTGGAGTCTTAAAAGGTGAAAAGTCCGATTTGTTTATTTCCACTGCTGGAAGCATATTCAGGGTGTCAAAATTCAAGATGTTTATGCAAAGAAACTAAACTGGCTGAACTCTCTATGGTACCACAACTGTACACAGAGATGGATTTAGGCGAATTCAGCTTAAAGTCAGTCTTAAAGACGTTGAGATAGAGAGGTTTTTGAGGTAGTGACCTCTTTAGTTATGGGAGCAAAATGTCATAATTTACATTAATGATCACAAGGAAAACATGGTTGACGATTCTAGCCACGTTAGCTAATGCTACAAGAAGAAGAAATAATCAGATTTATATTTATAAAATAAGAGTATACACAATTTATAAGTTAAATGAAGATATAGCATAGCTGAAGTTGTTACAAAATAAACTGCTGTATATTAAAGATTATACAAACATCTTTTATTAAAATAACGTATATTGAAGTTTTGTAAATAGGAATTGAATCCCTAAAAAGGGATTTATTTAAGATTTGTTCAAAGCCAGATAACCAAACAAATAATTAAATCCTTTCGGCGATATATAATCTGACAAAATAATGATTCTGGGGGTTTAAAATTATGTAGCGGATTACTTTTATTCTTTAACTGTACAGCGGAGTAAAAAATTAAAAACATTGCTTAAAAATCAATATTTCAACGGGTTTTGATAAAAAAAGGGTTCCTCAACGTTATATAGAGTGGAACAGTGATCACAAGAGCTATTCGATGAGGTATATTGAATGGAGATAGTAATCCCATGTTTTTCACTATTGAAAAAATACTCCGGTGTAGCAGTGGGTAGAAACATATCGGTGGAAAATGAAATCAAAACTGATTGATGACCCAGTGGGAACTCTATTAGGAAAAACCTCTGGCTTTCTACACACTTGGGTCCCAGTCAGCCTTCATCGCTTCCAAAATTATATATAAACGATTGAAAAAAATATTGAAATTTAGTCGATCTATCTTTACACATCATTTTACCTATAACAGGTTAAATGAGCACTGAAGTAATATCTCTTCCAGGGTATCTCCAAAAGGCACTAACATACTCTTTTCTTAAACTGACACTATGATGATTGATGGAAGTTTATCTTAAGCAAAATATAATAAATTTAAAAAAAAATTAACATAACAGGTTATTTCTACATTGATACGAAACAATATTTAAAATAATAATAAAACAAAATTAGGTATATTCGTGTTTCGATCCATGTTTACACCAGTCTAATATGTATCAATATAAAAAAGAATGTACGTCATAAGTCCAAGCATTATATGCAAATACGCTTATAAAACTATATAATTATATTCAGTGTGGAGTATAAGATAAAGGTTGGCTCAATTTAGACCCTATAACGAGGACGTTGAAAGTAGGACAAAAATTAGGTAGTGTGACCCAGAGTGGACAGTCTTATTATCTTAGTAAATCTTATCAAAAATTGCAAGTCTACTTTATGTTGGAGATCGACCTAAGACAATGGGCATAAGTCATTGACATAAGTCTTATGAAGTAGACTCGCCTTTCACTTAATTCCTGTTGCTAACGTATAACTTTATTTCTTCCGCATTTCGGCCCTGAGGATAGCCTTATGAAGGCTGGAAGCTGCTTTGACTAATACAAAGTTTGAATTTACGTATATAGACAGTTTTATTATTAATTTAATACTTATAAATCAAATTATAATTATTATTAACACTGGGAGACAGACAGAGAAAAATAGACTCAAAAAATCCAGCGCCTGGACTCCGGCGCTGGACCCGGCGCCTCCCAGTGTTAATAATAATTATAATTTGAGTTAAATTAAAATTTAAACTTTCCGTAGTACCAAAAACTTAAAAATAGAATTTTTAATACTTATTTATCCCTCCCCCTCTTGAAGTGTTATATCCTTCCGTTAGATCCCTGGTTTCTGTGATGTTTTGTTTGACATTGATGTAGTCAATCATTCGATTTTAATAAGGCAAAACCCATCGATTTTGCCAAATAAGGCAAAAGATCGATTCTATTCCAATGTCAAATATTGATGTTTAGGTATCAAAATCCCAACCATACGCAGCTGACTCTCAGGCAGCAAACTTATTTCAGCAGCAGCTTCCTTACTCTGAGGTTTAGAGTCTAAACCTAAGCCATAATATTATAAGCTCTATTTTCGTAGTGTGATTACTTCCATTAATCTTAACTTGTTAAACCTAAAGTTTTATGTAGTCGAAAATCCTTGTCAAATAAGGCATTTTTAGCTGTCTTTTTAGCTTTTATTTTTAACCCTTATCTGTAAAACAATCTCCTTTAAGCTTCTTTTAAGAAAGACGTTTTCTAAGAGAATTGATTCTTTAGAAGGGAGGTTGAAAGTTGATAACGAGTTTGAAGGTTTTTCCTGTTGATAACGTTGTTTTTTTCTAAAAGAGGAAGAGGGGAGTACTGATGAGAAGGTAGGCTGTGGATGTTAGACTATACACTCCCTTGCCTAGAACACCTGGGTGTTGGAGAGTTGAGCCTTCAGTGTTCGTACTAATGAGGAGATGGGGGTATGAAAGAGGCATAGAGTTGTTTTTGTCTGGTAAGGCTCGTTATTCTGACACGGCAAACCACCCTCATTGACTTGGTTAGCCCGGGCCTGCAACATCCGTGAGGGCGGCAGCCCGCCCCCATTACCTTACTGACAATCTTTAACCAAGGCTTCACCCCGAGACCAAGGCCTTTTCGCCTTAAAATATTCCAATTTCCTGGGAAAGCTAGCAGCCACCCTAAGACTAACCTCCCGAAACACCGTCGGCATTATTCTCTGACAAAATATATTCTTCGGGCTTTCTCTCTCGTGCCTAACTATAGACCTCCCTTGTCGGCTTCGCTCGTTTTTAAAACAAAACAATCTTTCTACGCTTAGCCACCCTGATTGAATTTTTTTTCTTCTTCTTTTCTCCCTTAATACTTTATCGTGTTTTGCATGATAAATGGATCAGTTAGGATATTAGTTATAGAAATCATTAAAAAAGCATGGCGTGGTTTCCGGAAAATAATGTGGGTGGTGCAAAATGATAAATTTGAAATTACAATTGATGACGATTTTCAATAAATATTATCTGAGGAAATACGACAAGGGTGCTTATGCCACTTTGAAAATAATAATCATTCAAGTTTTTATTTAAAAAATTATATTTTCGATGAATGGAAAATAATTTTATTCAATAGAACAAAATATTAATAATATTAGATTGAATAATAATATTATATTTAAAAATAAAAAAAAATCGGGAACGGGGTACCTCGGAACTTTTCCTCACTTCAGAGGCCACTGAAGTGGCCTAAGTGCCACTAAGTGGTGGAAGCAGCATTAGACGTGTTCAGTACTTGGATGGGTGACCGTTCTGAACTAACTGATTTATCATCATTCTTAAACAAAAAAAAAACTTATTTTTAATAACTACATTTTATTTAATTATTTGAAGTTTGACGGTATTTTTAAAGATGTAAACAAACTTTGACGTCATCAAAATTATCGCACTAATAAATAATTATATTCGCTTATAACTTTTAAACTAATTAATGGAATTTCATCTGTTCATCTGTTTTTTTATNTTTATATATATATTTTGTTCCTTAATTTTTTCAGGTTCCAAAGATAGGCTATATGTCAAAAACCTATTTATACATTCGGTATTATTAAGCGACAAAGTTTAAAAATTCAAAATTTCATAACTCAAAATGGTGGCCATAATCAAAATGAAATTTGGTGGGCTTGTTTTTCATACAATGAAGTACATTCGTACCAAATTTCAACTCGATCAGAAGCATTATCTATTTATTACGATTTTTTAAATATTTTACTGACTCAGTAAACTGGGTTCAAGATGGCGAAAAAAGTTGATTTTTCGGGCGGCACCACTACAGGTAAGGACTAATTTTTCTGCCAAGTTTCAACTCTCTAGCTTAAACACCTTGGGCACTACGATAATAACACACATACGCACATACAGACGTCATGCTGAAAACCACTCAGGAGGTCTTAAAAACACCCAAAACGGATAATCCTGTTGAAATCTCGAAGAAAAAAAAAAAAAAAAAAAAAAAAAAACCTTGGTGAAAACAATATTTTTCCTACTATTAGTTGTGAGGAAAAGTATAAAGAATAAAAGGGGCGCTAGATGGCTCTACCATACAGTGGTGTCTGTCATGTAGGCCTACGGCTGAGTTACGTCTAGAGCTAGTGCTAGTAGCCCCAACAAATGTAACAGGAGCAGGAGGATAAACTGGGTTCCAACCGAGCATTCTCTACCGTAAGAAATAATTGCCGATTTAAATTATTTAAAAAAAAAAAAAAAAAATCATGAAAACTAATGACTAATTATTGTATTTTCACCGGAAATACAAAATTAGCGCAAGTTTCAGCTTTCCAGGTATAGTTTCAGCTTTCCAATTTAGGTTACAAGATTTGTGGTTCTTCTTTAGATTGTTACTCCCTATGTTGTTTTAGAATATAAATGACTTAAATTAAATAATTATTAAGACAAATTTATGTTTAATCCAATATACTTTGGGACAAAGGAATATCACACTTAGAATTTATAATGCGAATAACAGTCTAAAGAAGAACATTTAATGCACCTTCTGTAGGAAGGTGCATGGTCTCCCACCCTCCTCTTTTTACTCCCAACTGTTTTTTTTTATAAGGGGAGTGACAATCTAAATAAGTGTCAGATTTGTCCCAGACATTCATGTAAAGTTAATAAAAAGCGTGAAATGTAAAAAGAGTGCATATTTCGAGGAACAGTTTACTTTAAAATTACCATATGTTCTTGCATCGATTACAAATTCAGAAACAAAGAGTTCTCATTCAACAATATAGAGTAGCAAACAGAATAAATTATAATCACAAAAAAGAAAGCAATTCCTCCGAGATACTATACGCAGATCATTTAAATACGATTATAACTTGGATTACTTTTATTACAGCCCTCTTTTTTAAACAGAGCTTGAAGAGTAACTGACAATTTTAACATTCCACTCCTCGCATCATACCATATTATAGTTGTTAATACTTTTGTAAAATACAGCTTTCATACAATGTGTGAAGAGTTACATAGAAATTACAAATCAATCAATCTTTATAAAGCCTAGTTTGCACGGGTCGAGTATTTTAGTAGAGGAGCCACGGTCAAGTAATTTAGTCAGTGTCGAGTAATATAAATTTAGTAAAAAAAACAGTGTCCCAACGAGTCGAGTACTAAATTACTAAACTTCTCTACTAATATACTCGACCCGTGCAAACTAGGCTTAACATACAAACAATTGTTCTTTAGCAAGACCGCGGACTCAGTGAAGTAGACAAAATAAACCTTTCTGTTATTTTTTTGGAAAATAACCCTTTCTAAATCATAACATTCATATTTTTTATAAACTAAGTACTATGCAAGTCTTAGATAACATCTTAACGCATCTTTGAAGATATTACTGACTTTTTTTAGAGGAATATAATTTTAAATGATAATTTCTGGTTACATATTTTACATTCAACTAACTTATTACATTCTTTATTGATCTGCAGATAAATATGCCGCGGATTATACCTATGTCAACGCGTAGGATATTATGTCGCATGAAACATATTCAAGTTAATTCTAATAGAAATGCAGTCAGTATTCTACATGACTCACTTATTCTAAAAACGATGATGATAGTTTGCCATTAAAATATTTTTATTTATTAAAAATATTTTTAAAGACATTTAAATTGTATCTTAAAATAACGAAAGGCATTTTCAGGTAATTTAAAAGTTTATCCTTGTAATGGATGTTCCATTATTAATGTTCATCAATAGTAGCACTCCGAAATCTCAAGCATTAATAATTATTATCTTTGTGTATCTCAGTTTAGAATTTCTGTGAAGAACTTTTTTGTGAAGAACCCTTTTTGTCGATAATAGCCGGTTTTTTATGTCACATGGTGTATTTCAATGCACTGAACATTTGAATCACTGAGCCAACCCATTCCATTCTTCAGTTCTTCAGTGTCTTGATGTCCACCGACCAAGAATAACTTCTATAAATAGATTTATCCCACTAACATCTCTCACACAGAAACATTGCAGTCAAACCAAAAGAAAGTTTATTTCTAGTGGGCGAATAGGAGGTGGCGGGATCTTCCTCTATTTATTTCGTGTATCTTTATTTTATTTATATATTTTTTTTTCTTGAATGGCTTGAGTTATGTCCCTCCAAATGATTCACTCTGAACTCCAAGAGAATGTTTACTCTACTCCGACATTTCTCAGTAAAAAAAATAAAATAAAATAAATAAGAAAAAGTTTATATACGTATACAATTTTATGGTTTAGAAAGAAAAAATAAATTAGGTTAAAAAAGTTTTTTTTTTGTCTAAATTTATTTTTAACTTGAAGGCAAAAAAGAGGAGACTTTTTTCTCTTAGTGTAAACTGGACAAGAGAAATGTACACCAAATTTTGTTTATTTTAAGATAATTTAACAAATTATCCAATTGTAATTAATATTTTAAATGATATAATACACCTACCTACACACACACACAGATATATATATATATATATATCTCGCATCA
>KZ651983.1:23529-37126 GCA_001010745.2 Gerris buenoi | reverse complement strand
CCACTCCTGCTCGTAGTACAGTTGCTCCTAGGGGCGCCCCACTGGATTTAGGGTCTCCCTACTACACCCCCCATCCCTTGCAACTAACTGCCCCTTAATTTCCTGCCTATACTCATCCCTTCTACCCCTCCCTAAGGGACCTCTGTCACTTGGATTAGACACCTCCCCCCAGGCTCTCCTTCCCTTTAAACCCTACTCCATACAGAAGGGAGATCTAAATCCTTGGTCAATACTCTACCCCCTTCCAACACACAGAAAGTCTTTCAGCACCCTAGTCATATTGTCACCATGATCTATGATATACTATATAATGTAACAAAATACTCCTTATTGCTATTTAGCAGTCTTCCCAGAAATGTTTAGTTAATCCTAACAAATCCGCTTTATGTTGGGATCTATAATTGGAATTCTTAGCACTGACTCCAACATGAAAAAAAAAAAAGAAAAAAAAGCATTTGTATGACACTCACTGATTATATTATTACACCACCATCAAGTTAAAACTCCCTTTTGTAAGAATGGGACATTAGTGAACAGTTATTTAAAGAGATATTTATATCTTAGCAAAAAAAAAAAAAAAAAAATGAGATCTTCATTGAATAGTCTGAATACATATAAGCATAAAACAAAAACTAAGAAAAGAAAGAAGAATAAAAGGTAATCAGAGTACAAGGGTCTTAGTCTTATGGCATTTCGAGCTGTTAGTGAAACTAATGCCCAAGTCAAAGCAGTTAAGAAAATCTGGAATTGATTTAGTGAATGGTAAGGCATTCATAGATGAAACATTAGGTTATTGCTAGATGTGTAACAAGGATGATCCCTTTGTCTTGTCAACTATATAGTTTTCGATCTTACTTATAGGGACAGAGGTAGAACTACAGGTTACGGTGCCCCTGCCCGAAATCTATTATTAGACTAAGGGATATTACCTCTTCTGTTTACTGGAGAGATAATATTCCTTATTCTAAATAACGTTTGGACAAAGTCATATCAATTATGAGGTGAAGCTAACAGGAGGGGCACCGTACACTGTAGTTCAGCCGGGACGGAAATTATAGAATAAAATATGTATTTTTAGTTGTATAAAATTAGTTTATAAAACAAATAAACAGTAATAAAATAATGCTACCCTAAGTACCAAAAACACAAGCAAACAAATTAAAAATTATAAAAAAAAGTATAAATAAAAACTGGGTCCAAACTACTAATCAAATTGATTAAATTGCAAGTCGGTTTTACAACTTAAATAGAATTAATTTGGTGTTTAATTAAGTCTTAACTGGTTAATTTAAGCACTCAAAGCTGTTGTTTCTTTTTATGATAAACTGAAATCTTATATTGTTTCAGTATTTTTGGTAACATGTATACTTTTAGTACTTATTGTACTTATTTCATATATTTTTGTAACGAATATTATTATTATTATACAACAATAAATAATAAAAATTGTACTTAATTTGAAAAATTAAGCAGAGAAACCTTTTAATTAATTTAAGTGGAATGATATTTCGAAGTCATAATGAAAATCTCAAAGGACAGTCTATGTCACTAGAACAGAATCTTTCACAAGCCGGTACCTATAAGGTATATCCTTTAATTTGTTTCCACCTACCATGTGCTTTATCTTAAGACTTTACTGAAGCGAGAGGGGCTAAATCTAAAGGATCCATGCATATATGCATGAGATACGAGATAAATCCCCGGGCTATAAGCTCCCTTGGTGAAATCTGTTTCACGAGTATGTCATATATGTCTATGTATCAGTTTTGTCAAGCTCCGGAGGTGGAGGTGTCGTCTATATCACAAGTGTGTCTAATGACGCGAATCTGTTACTTAATACTGCTTAAACCCTCCCCTGCTTCGTCTTACTCAGCTTAAAGAGAAAGTTATTCAGGATATTCAACAACTTCATTCACCTGCTAGTTCAACTCCATGGAATCTTAATACAGTTTTCTGTATACTAGAAGAAAATTATTTAAGAAGTAATCTGAAATTCTGAACTTTAAATATAAAGCAAGAATGAAAACAAGCTTTAAAATAATGTTCAACATAAGCTTTGAACAATTAATCCTTATTTAGTTTATTGATTTTGTTTAACTAATATTGTAATAATGTTGTGCTTAAGAAAACTTCAGTACGAATACTAATGGATGAATACTAGTAAAATATTGACGGACTGTATAAAATTGCTACGAGTTAGAGGTCAGGTTCAATTCCCTTCTTAGGAGGAATTATTTACATTGATCATAATTAAAAGTAAAAGTTATCATAAACACCTGAAACAACTAACAAATGGAAAATAGTACAGTTGCAGTAAAGTTCAGTTCGAGTTATATCAGAGAAATTTTTAGTTCTGTTCACTATTTTTTTTTTTTTAAGCATAACAGTTCTCTAAAAAAAAGTATAAACATTCTGTTGAATATTTCAAACAAAATCTTACTCAAAAAAAGAAAGATACAAAAGAAATGTAGAGTTGAAATATTAAGAAAGGAAGTCGTGGGCTGCTAGGATAGAAGTAAGGGGAGGAAATACGAAGGGAACCGAGATTAGAAAACTCAATCTCGGCAGGAAACATTAGACTCTTTCCAGGGTGCAAAAAACACCTGGAAAACTGAGTCAGAAGACAAGAGTTACTCGCAGACTCAACGCAGCTTAGGGCTTTATCAAACGAACAACATTTGGCTTCAATACCCAAAAAAAATTCCCCCCCCCCCACCCCCAAAAAAAGATATGTTATAGATAAAAATAAACTACATCACAACATAAAGAATATCAAATCAAAATCAGAATTTTTTGTAATATCAAATGCAAAAGTGTCTAAAAGACCACAAAAAAGTGTCTTCTCCAAAAACATATTATCCAAAAGTTCGATGACATAACCAATCATCAGTGAGATACATGTCCCACCTCTCTGGGATTCGAACTCACCAACGGTGCTTAGACCTAGGTTTCAGAGGCAAGTGGGCTCTAGAGTCTAGAGAATTACTTTGATATGCCGATCATCTACAAAACTATTATTAAAAAAAAATAATAATAATAAAAAAAAAAATTATTAAGACAAATTCAAATCATTTTTAGCAAATAATTTATTCAATGAACGATAACATTTTCACAGCTTTTTTATCGAAGTTGAACCAAAGACAAGGCGAAAAAAATTGAGGTTTTAATCGATAACCTTCCAATTTTTTTTATCAACCAAGTCCTTATTTTCCAAAAAAATTGAGAAAGCTATTTACTGTCCCAAAGAACTAGACATGTATGATGTATGTAGGGGAACCAGGGTAGCTGAGCGTCTTAAAGCTCTCTCCCTTAACTATCAATAAGTCGAGGCAACTCGAGGTCGTGGGTTCGATCCCGTGCCATGATACTCTGAAGTACATCAATGAATCGAGGGACACCCTTTATGGGGACTCTTCCCCCATGCTTGGACGCACGCTTATATAGCTTACTAATGACCACACCATACACGCTTCGGCGGTACAATATACAAATGTATGATGTGTGAAGTAGCTGGAACTCTCTACCACGGGGCGTAAAAAGGGCATAAGTGATGGATGGCCTAATTGCAAAGTTCGAACAATTGGTTCGTACTACCCATTCTAGAAGAAAATTACTAGACTACTACTACTATGATGTATGTATCTACAAGTCGTTAAGAGGTGATGCTTTATGCTTTACTAAAGAACTAAACAAGCATAACAAAAAAGTACGGAGCACTAAGAAGTACGGAGTTATGTATTGAAGGATAAAAAGAACACTTAGTCCGTTTGATATATTCATTTTTAAAATAAAAATTCTTTAAAGCGCTTTCCTAAAAGAAGCGACCTTAACTTAAACGATTCCATGTTGAGATATAAAAAATTATGAAAGCCTTTGAAAACGTCTTAGTACAGCCTTTCAAATATAACGTCCCATCAGAATATTTCCTTCTAATTTCTTTTATTCTTACAATTAGAATCTGCTTTTTTTATCTTAACTTTCTTTAAGTCATAGCAATTATTTTTTATTTTTCCCTTCTTTTGGTTTTGATCTAAAATATATATTTTTTTCTTTTATCTTTTATTTAAAATAAAGGAGAAGATGAAAAATATTTTAATTATAAATGAGAAGAAGAAGAAGAAAAAAAAAATGATGTTTTTAGGAAAGAGAAATCGCTATAAACACAACTTCAAACTGCGATTAAAAAAGATAATTAAAAATAAAAACAAAAAATAAAAGAGTTTGAAAATATCAGTGCTATTATTTTTTGTAATAGCTCTTCAAATGTTTAATGGCGAGAGAAAGGTGATAATTATGATAAGAAAGTTTTTCACAAAATCAATATCATTTTGAGAAGTGAAAATGTTATAACCACATCTAAAAAGTTTAAAATTAGCCATTAAACTGACTTTAGTTAAAGCGAGTGTTTAAGATGAAGACATTAGCATTTACATAAGCAGCATTGGCTGAAGTCGTAATAACAATAGTTGGTTATTATTGAAATTATTCACTGAGGCCGTGGATAAGTTGAATTTCATATCTTTCGAGCTGTGGTTTTCAAAGGTACACTTTAGGTAAAGTGGTAGGAAAAATGTAAAATATAACATGGAATTGCTTAAATTATCACACCTAATATCATTTTAGGTATTTCATAGAAAATATTGTTTTAAGATAATGTAGTTAAGTTTAGGTCCTTTACTAAAATAAAGGCTAATAAGTTTTTCAGAACGTACACTCTATTTGGTGCTAGCATCCCATTTGAATTTCGTTTACAGAAATTTATTACTTGCGGAGGAAAGGAATAATGCCCCATATTTAAAGCTTAGAAAATTACGGGTATTTAGGGAAGGGTTGTTTCATATATACAATATGAAGACAAAGACACAAAGACTATACGGTTCTAGGATCCATTAAACGTACATAAACTATCATATTCCAGAATCGTTTTATTGCAGATAAATGGAATTGAAATTATAAGTAAAACACATAATGCAAATTTTATTAGCACATAGCTAAAAAGTAATTAAAAACTTAATTAAAAACTAATTAAAACCCTTTAATGGGTTATTGTCAATTTTTAAAAAGAAATATCAGTTCTTGTTTTTTAAAGAAAAAAATTCTTATTTAAAAAATAAGAGCTTTATTGGGTAGATAAAAACTTTCAAAATATCTTCTAACAAGTTATTTAATTAGTAAAATAATATGATATTATCAGTGCACTCAGAGTTCAGAAGATAGCGTGCAAAAAAATGTCAGAGTAACATCAAGCTAAACTTTTGTATAAAGTAACATTTTAAGGTCATCTTTGATAGATGACCAAAATAATTGAGAAACGTATTTTAATAACTAACCTATTAGTCCAAGAGATAGTGTTCAAAAAAGTATCTGACTAACATAAAGCAAGAAATTTGTGTATAATGTTGTGGTGCCGTTTAAGAATATGTGATCGGCATAGTTCGTCAGTGGGGCACAGCTTGGCAATAGGCATTTGATGAAAACAAACCGGTGGAGAGCGGCCATGTCCCTTCCTTTTTGGTTGACAAATGATTTTCATGACCTTGAGTACGAACTAGGTTAGTAGAACAATAATCAAGTTGATGGTAGTTCGTCACTTAATATGTTAGTTAGTCAAATATTACTTCAAATCAAAGGGTTCCTCGATTAAGGGACAAACTGTCAATTTATTGGTCAAAAGGGGCAAAATCAACTTAATTTATTGGTCTACTAACTAATTTAGTACCCAGGATCATAGATCATAAAAATCCAATTGTCCACAAAAAAGGGCGGGATAAAGGCCGCTCTTCACCAATTTGTTTTATTCAAATGCCTATTCCCAAGCTATGTCCCGCAGACGAACTTAGCCGACCACTTATTCTTAAAAGGCACCAAAACATTTACTTATACACAAAATTCGCGCTTGATGTTAGTCAGACACTTTTTTGCACGCTATCTCCTGGACTTTATCAAGTGACAAACTAACATCAACTTAATTTTATATCTACTGACTAATTCTATACTCAGGACCAGGAAAATCACATTGTCCACCATAATAGGGTGGGACATGGCCGCTCTCTACCGGTTGTTTACTTATTTATTTTTTTCTAATGCCTTTTGCCAAGCTAATTCCTGTAGATGAACTTAGCCGACCACATTATTCTTACATGACACATAAAGAAAACTTGAAAACAAATGCCTAGCTTGATATTTGTCAGACACTTCTTTGCACGCAATCTCCTGGACTAACATAAGACACATCTCTTGCAAAAAGGTTAGGAAAATTGAACTTATTTAATTTTATACAGATTGGCACTTTGATACTGAGAGGCTAAGTTTTAAGATTAAAAAAAGGAAGTTAATTGTGAATATATTAAATTAAAAAAAAAAAAAAAAATCAATATAAACTAGAAGGTTTCAAACCTTCCCCTTCTTATTGCTTTTTTGCGGAAGTGAATTAAAGAACAGGAAGCACTGCTCTTTCCCTCTATCGACCCTACCAAATTGATACCCGAAGATTGCTACTTATACCTAAAGGGGGAAAAAACACAATCAATATAATTCTCGTCACAGACAAGACCTATATTATAGACGACGCCAGATCCCCTAAACTGACGCCTTGAAGTCGGAAAGACCACAGTAACCATTTTAAACGGGTGGTAGAGGGGGGTTTAAAGTTAATAATTATTAGCATAATGGTTAGCAAAGAGGGTTAAATCAGTTATCGATGGTTTTATATTTTAGTTCTGAATAGGTTTAAATTTAACCTAAATTTACACTTTTATTAGAGCTTTTGTTGTACTTTTCTGTTGTAAATTTTTAAATAATAGGTGTACATTCCTTCTTGTTGAAAATTTTAGAATATCGGGTGCGCTTTTATAAACTGAAGAGTATGTGGTGGTTGTCTATAGAAAAATGGCAGGGCCTCACTTAGACGTATTTTTTTGACAAAGGGATATCAACTCTGCTATGAAAAAAATCATATATTTATAATTCCTCAAATGTTAATTTTATACAAATGTACTGTTTGACAAAGGAATATTATCTCTCAAGTGCACAAATTAAGCAATGCTGTGCCGCCAAGCGATTCTCAACCATATCAGTTTAGCCTTAAATTTTTCTAATTTTTTTTTTTTATAAGAGTGATAATTTACAAAATCTGTCGGATTTAACTTTTGTCAAACCTTCTTATAAGTCTATATGAGTACATGCTTATTTAGTTCGAGTTTTTTTTTTTTACTTACATTTAACTAAATTTAAACATTTTATCAAAATTTAACATAAAAAAAACTCCACGGCGGGAAATCGAATATTTCACCCCTTGCATTTTAGGGAAAATTTGTAATTGTAATTTGAATATGGGTCCGTTCTAATAAGCGTCACATAGTGATATAGCTATATTCTTTTGCCCAAAAGTTATTTATATTAGACACAGACACAGGCACATGTACATGTATGTACCTTAGACTAATAATAGACATCAGATAGGTTCCCCATGTTCTATAGTTTACCCCATTACTTTTGTATACCCCATACCGTATACAGGGTGGCCACGATAAACTGGCTCACCCAGTTATCACTTTTATTTTAAAAGATAGAGAAAAAATGTAAATGGTAACTCCCTTTGGATTTTTGCGTAGTTTTATAATATGATTTCCAAAATTTGATTTATCTCATAGTTTCGGCGGTATCTCTCTCAACTTTGTTATTTTAAATAGTAACCTATATTTTTTATATTTTTTTCTAAAATTAGATTGTTTTTGAAGAAAAATGAGCTTGGAATCAACAAAATCGGTTAAGAATTGGCAGAAATATTCAGTATTTAATATAACAAAAATGCTATCTAAGTATGTAAAATACGATTGCATATTGCATAAAATACGAATAAGATTGCAACTTAATTGTTTTATAAATATGTAGTAGAAAATATAGTATAATGAATGGTTAATGTAATAAAGTTGTTGAAATCAGGTTAGCGTCACTGCTTTTACGATCATGTTGATCTTTGTTTATAACCTGAATCTAAATATAACCTTCTATTTGAATTGAATTCCAATTCTTATTTGTTATTAATATTGAATCTCTTATATCTGCTATTAAAAGTGCTAATCTTTTTTGTTATTTATTAAAATAATAATTAAAAACTGTACAATGGTCGAAAATGTGAATTCACTACTTACTGGAGATAAAATATTGTATGTACCTCGTGAGTAAAGTGCCATTATTCCCTTCACGATAATTATCTCCCTCGGCTTCGCCTCGGAGCTAATTAGTGTTATCAAAAACACTAATTCCCTCGGCTTCGCCTCGGGATTTAGGGCCCGTGGTTCCTTTGGCGCAAAATTTCGATGTTTTTTTGACAAAATGGCGCCGAAAATTAAACACTAAGCCTAAGTGGTATATATATATTTGTGATCTACTCTTCAATACCTTTCATTTGAAACCCCACTCAAAATTGTAAAAAAATGTTTTTTTCTCGCGACTTGAATTGTACAGCTAATAATTTTGAGTTTGTTATTTTTTTTCTGTTTGCGCGTCAAAATGATCTATTATACTGGAAAGTGGAAAGTTTCATGTTTTTATTTCTTTTGGTTCAAAAGTTATTGGAACCGTACAGAGTGACAGACGGAAACAAGAACGAAACAATAAGGGTTTCTTTTTTTTTTGGTTTTACCAACGAAACCCTAAAAAATATAGAAATATAGGTTACCATTTAAAATAACAAAGTTGAGAGAGATGCCGCCGAAACTATGAGATAAAACAAATTTTGGAAATCATATTATAAAACTACGCAAAAATCCAAGGAGAGTTACCATTTACATTTTTTTTTCTATCTCCAAAAATATAAGTGATAACTGGATGAGCCAGTTTATCGTGCCCACCCTGTATATATAAGAAAGTATCACTTATCACCGTTTTTAGTTCTCTAAGGCCTAAGGCTCTCCGCACACGGAGCAACTAAAAAAAAACTCAACTGGTGTCAAACTGAAATTGACAATTTGAGTTTTGCGACAACTGGAAACAAACCCAGTTTGTAATAAGTTGTTCCGTGTGTGGTTTCCCATGCAATTACATGGGTTGAAACTTGAAACTCATAGCCAACTGAATGGTGATTTGAGTTCGTAATCAGTTTGTTTTGAGTTGCTCCGTGTGCGGAGGACCTAAATGTTTACATTATTCATAGTAGAAAAGGGCAAAGAAATCGAGAGTGGATTTTTTTTTTTTTTTTTTTTTTTTTTAACAAAAACAAATCTTAAGAATGACTCATTAAAAAGAATCATAGTTCACTATATCAGGATATCAGGGGGGGGGGTTATGAGTCATAGTCATGAGGCTGATAATTTTCTAGTGCTAGGGACTAGGGACTGGAGGTATGTTAATGTTTTTAGTTTGTTGAGTTGCAGGAGTGTGAGAAGTAATTCTAAGAAAGAGCCTAGTGTTTCTAGTTGGTATGTGTATTGTGTATGTTTGTGTTGGGTACGAGTGTGTGAGAAAAACAGTCACATCAGCTCCAGTGCAGGTGTCCCGGAGTTCCGGATCCCTTTTAATTTAATTTTTAAATCTTTATTTACTTAAGAAAAAAAAATCTAGGTCACTCGCACACTCTTCTAATCTAACAAATTGTATGTTATTCTCTATACCTATTAAATGTTTAAAGTTAATGAGTGTGTATGTGTGTATATACTATATACACTGAGCTTCCTAGAATTATTTTTAACTCTATATTACTATTATGGTCAGTTCTTGGCAATATTAGACTTACTGTTGTAGATGTTATTATTTTTTATTTGTGTAAGTATATGAATGTAAAACATATACATAATACATATGTTTATTAAAAATTAACGAAAAAATAGTTTAGTTCAGTGAACGAATCGATTCTTCATATGGAACGACTTTGCCCATCATTAAAACCAAAGCATCAGCATATTTTTGCTCATAATTATACATTAAATGAATCATATTATATAGGTTATAGGTTTGTGGGTACCAAACCCTGAGCTCTTTTAAAAACTTCATCTCATTCGAGTAAAATAATTTATATTAATGTATAATATGTATATACATATACTTAAAAATTACCGAAAAAAATGGTTCAGTTCAGTGAACGAATCGATTCTTCTTAGGGAACGACTTTGCCCATCATTGAATCCAAAGCTTAAACAAAATTTTGTTCATATATTATAATATATCGAAATGAATCAAATATAGGTTATAAGATCAAGATCTAGGGTACAAAACCATGAGTCCTCTTAAAAACTAGATCTCATTCGAGTAAAAGAATATACCTATGTATTATGTATAATAATATTATATAATAATCTTATATTTCAAGAAAAGAATATTACATCACAGGATATTATGCTAGGAGTAACTGTTCTCCGATAGTCTTGAAATCTTGCAGGTTTTAAATTACTTATTGTTTTAGATAATGGTTAAAAATAATTTGCTTAAATAAAAAAAATATTACAGAGTAATGAAACGGAGTACAACTTAAAATAAGGAACAAATACTTCACTTGATCAAAATATTTACCAACCATTATTTAGAGAGGCAGACTTCATCATTTATCGATGAAACTAAGATGTTTGAAAGTAAGAACTATTTCGAATAGTTACATAAATAATAAAACGATTGCAAATAAAGAAAAATTAATAGTCACGGAATGTTAGTTTTTAAAATCATGCGCAAAACCGAATTCCGAACGAACTTTTAAAACGAACGAACTTCTTAAAATAAATAAACGATTCAAAGCAAAATATAGTTTTAAATTAACATAAATTTAATTTAAAGTTCAATATACGTTTGAAACATTAAAATTATCACTTTAAAATAAAAATTAATCATAAAATGAAGCTCACGTCAGAAATGTAGGTTTTAAAATGGCGTCGACGATTTGGATTTAAGGGTTGTAACAAATGCAGCCAACTGCAGCATTAAAAATATCCCTTTGTTAACTTTTTAATGATCTAAATAAAGATTTATAATCAAACAGATGTAAACATTGATTACTTTCAAACAGTGCGACATAAAACAGAATATTTCTTGTATAGCATTTGAAAAGGCCTTCTACTTAACCTTTTCTTTGTCATTTTAGCTCAAATACTAATCAAGTTGTATAGTAATTTTAAATGTTTACTAATTACGGCTTATGCTCCACCCACGCGTGCTACACCATTCTTTCGGTCATATCTTGTCAGCTAGTAAATTAATGTCAACAAATAAATATTACATTGTTCAAAGACATTTTAGTTGTCTTTCTTTTGCATCCAAGTGTGACAATCCAGCAACTGTTTGAAAATAACAAAATTTTGATAATTTATTAATAAAAATAACTTGTTAGCAAAAACCGATAACAACTCAATTGTCATGAATACTAAAATATACTATCTACGATTGTTAGATTTTAATAATAAATGCAGAAAAAATAATAAACTTCCTGTATGTAAGCTCATATTTCTCTTTTGATAAAGATGACATCAATTCGTTAGTTGTATTTTGTGCCAATATTCTCCTCATATTCGTCATAATCACTTAAATCACTCATTGATTTTCACAAAAAACTCGATACAAACAGTTACTTTTATTAAATAAACATAAAATTAGTTATGTTAAATGTAAACAAACTCGCTAATCGTGCGTAAAGTTGAAGAATTCTTATTCTTTTCGTCACTAGAGTGGAAAAAAGAGGAATTCTTCAACACTATGAGACACGCATGCGCAATTAATACAGGTGTGTAAAGAATCACTTTCTACAAATCTAAACTGAGATAAAATGTTTATATTACGTAGTAATCGTAGATAAAATATAAAACGCCCCCCCCCCAAAAAAATGACTCTATACTAGGATTTTTTACGATTTTCTGACTTCCTCAAAAATTAGAAAAATATTTGCAAGATTCCCCAAAATAAAAATGTTCAGGAATATCTGGGTTATGACATGGCATATTAATTTACATTTTAATTTTAATACGAGTTAAATGAGGGATTGAAAAAAGAAAAAATTGATAATGACATCGACTCAGCAGTAGAATTGAAATTCTGAAGGGTCCCTAAGATTTTAGAGGATAGTAGATATATTAATAAAATATTAAAACATTAATTTGTCCCATCATATTAAAAATAAATCGGTCCTAGACAACTCAGACAAACTTTCTCATATACCAGTTCATAATTACTTATTTCAGTGTTTTCCATTTATTAGTTTTCTCATGTACATTTAATTATTATTGAACATTTCATCAAAATTGACCTTACAAATAACTTCTCCCGGGCGGGGAATCGAACCCGGGCTCTCTCTGTCCGCGTTTTAAGCTATTTTCTCAGGAACTAGATTTTTGCCGGGAAAACGGTTCATATCGTTAGATTCGTATTTAAATGGACTATATTTTAGTTTTCGAGAAATATTGTTTCAGAGTTTTTGGGGGGTAGCGCCCCCAAAATTAGAGTTAAAATTAATTTCTCGATTTCGCCTCGGGGTATGATTTTTCTGAACATGTATGCCAAATTTCGTTAAAATCGGCCCAGTAGTGTAGGCACCAGGCGTCTGCACAGACAGACGACAGGCAGACGACGGACAGATATTTTTTAAAAACCACTTTTTGGACTCAGGGGACCATCACAATACTTTCTCTTTATATGAGAAAGTAAAAATCGGACACGGGGCCGTGGAGCGCCTCAGAACTTTTCCCTAGCAAATAATTCTAACAGCAGATATTAATTTTAATGTGGAAGACTCATACAGAGGTATAATTGGTGAAAATTTCATGCCAGATCGGCGAAATAATTCCAAAATTATTTAGCGTTAAATTTTAAAAGTTCAAGAATCAACACTTTAAAAACGGCTGAGGAAATAAAAACGACATTAAGTGAAAATGTCTGACTTAAAAGGAATCATGAGGTCTTGGTTCAAATGTCAGTGAAAAGGAAATTTTTTTCGACACAGGACTAATATAATTTAAATTTATATAAATTACCCTGGTGTCTGAAAAAACATTCTTCAACTTCCTAATATTAGGAACACTTCAGACATTTATTCTATTACCAAGACGAAGTCATAAACCAAGTTGCATGAACAATTAAACCGTAACAAGCGTTCGAAATAACCTAAATTTAAATTATTAAATTGTAAATTTCCTTCGCCATATTTTGTAACATTTAAAATACTATTGTACTTTTCAAATATACGATTCAACAGTAACAGAAAAAAAAAAAAAAAAATCATATGAATAAAACAAATGAAAGTTCTTATCTGTATAAATCTCAATAATATGTAACCTAAAATCCTCCAGATGATATAAAAGTATAATATTCTATCAAATATAAAATACAACGTTACACTGATAAGTTAAATGTTACAAAGGTACATTTCACATTACAGGTATATCGCTTGAATACACTTCAAAAAATAGAAAAATGTTTTTTTGGGTGGATAAGGAAAGTAAATCTAAAAAAAGAGGAATTCTGTATACAATTACTTTTTTAAAAAAAAATCCAGCAATTTCTACACGAATGATTTTATGTTTTATTGTTCTTCAATTTATCTCCGTTTTTTAATTTAATACCTTTCCTCCATTTTTTTTTTTTTTTTTTTTTTTTTTTTTTTTTTTTTTTTTTTTTTTTT
>KZ651983.1:0-17745 GCA_001010745.2 Gerris buenoi | reverse complement strand
CCGTAGTTAATAATAATTATAATTTGATTTAAATTAAAATTTAATCTTTCTGTAGTATAAATACTACCAAAATCGTAAAAATGAATTTCTAATTGATTGTACGAGGTACAGGTACTAATTGGGTACTTTATAATTATAAGCGATATTTCTCGGTCTAGTTCTATGTCATTAATGTTGACTACTTAGACTTTAGTGGAAAATTGAAAGCTTTAAAATCGGGTTAAGGTATCTATAACGTCAGGGGAAACCATACTCCCGCGTAGCTTAGCTGGTAAGAGCACTGTACTGGAAATACAGAGGCCCGGGTTCAGACCCCGGCGCAGGAGCTTGTTTTTCTCTGTCTGTTTCCCGTAGTTAATAATAATTATAATTTGATTTAAATTAAAAATTATGAAAATAACCAATTGATTTAAGTAAATAATAGATCTTTGTAGGCACTTTGGTACTTCGATAATAATGATGATTCAATTTCTGTTACGTTATCTTATTATTTAAAAACGGAATGCCAGTTTAGGCTTTAACCACTAGATCAGTGGTTTCCAACCTGTGGGTCGCACCCCCAAGGGGGTCGCAAGGGGTTTTTTGGGGGGTCCCCAGCTCAAAATTAAATTCCATAAAATCTGGAGCTCTTTACATCCATCTGTTCAAAGAACGTGCAAAAACATGGATTCTGACCACGATGTTTTTCTTTTCTATACTGCCGTATACGTTGGTTGTCGAAAGGAAATGTTGTAAATCGTGTATTTGAATTGAAAGATCAAATAATCAAAATGTTCCTGAAAATGTAAGGGGAACATGATCTATTGGTATATTTTAACGACCAAGCTTGGTTGGAAAGAGTAGCATATCTAGCAGATAATATTGGAACAGCAAAATATGCCTAACCTGAAACTACAAGGAAAGGAAACGAATGTTATCACATTTCACGATAGTCTCAGGGCATTTTTATCTAAACTTCAAAACTGGTGAAGAAAAATAAATCTTGGAAACATGGCCATGTTTGAGTAACTTTGCTGTGTATTTGACTAATCTGAAGATGAAGGTAAAACGAAATCCATTCTCTGCATTGATGTATCCAACATCCTTGGTGAGATACAAAATGATTTTTGGATTTGCGAAATTATTCCTCGGCATGTAACTTTTTTAACAAACAATTCGCTCACACAATTCTGGTGTGGTATGTATCATTCACACCCAAAAGTGGCGATGCTAGCATTTCGAGTTCTAGTGCCATTTGTGTCTACAGATTAGTACTCTTACTCTTACTACAGATTTGTGTCTACAGTAGATTTACAACTCTTCTTCGTTAAAAAACAAAAGAAAGAAAGTAATAAATTAAATGTTGAGAATGATATGAGGTTAGCGTTAACAAAATCTCGACCGCGAATTTTAAGGCTGGTAAATAATATACAATATCAACCATCGCATTAAATTAATTATTTGAAATTATTTTTTCATTCATTTTATAACATTTAATTTATAAACAATTATACAAAAAAACTATTTTCATTTTTTTTAACGAATTAGGAAAGTTAATGTTTCCCTTCTTCTGGAGGAAAAATATTTTTTCCTATAACTAATATACCTTTAAGTTTAAAACNGGGTCGCGGATCACTTGGATTTTATAAAAAGGGGTCGAAAAAGGTTGGGAACCACTGCACTAGATCTATCATCTACCTTTTCAGTGTGAATGTGACCTTATATTAATGAATAGCAAATATTGTTTTCCATTATTTTAACGGACTCTATATTCTCTTTGAATCCCAATTGTACCAAGATATTTTTATAGCTGTATCTGAATTTTATATTATTCCACTCAACAACACATTTTTTTCTCTGTTCAAAAAATGATGCAGAAGAAAAGTAATTACATTTATCGAGTTATAAAATTTAATAAACTAATCAAATTTACTCCCCCTAGTCAGGGATTCTCGCGTCCACTTTTTGTTGAGCTCTCCTCTTTAGAACTATTTCTTTAGTTTAATAAAATGGTACTTCCACTGAGCCATTTATGTAGAATAGAACTTTGCAAATTGTACTAATACTGTATAATAAAAAAATCAAGATTACTTTAAGTGATACACCTTTTCAGAAAATTCTATTGAACATTTTCCCTCAAGCACTTTCCCCTATATATAATGTCACATAGGAAAATAAAAATAAAATAACCATTGAGGCTCTTTTACTTAAGAACGTAAGAGGTCTAGGAAGGTATAAAAGGTCCTAAAAAGCGACCCTGCTTTCCCAAGGGATACGAAAAAAACCTTTCAACTTCTGCCAAGTCTTAGGAAGGAGCTATAATATCCTGATGGGAGAGCTGCATGAAGAGACTTGGTGCGCTAATATCTTAGCCAAGGCTATAAATCACTTAAAGCAAGGGCCCGGTGGAGAGCCCCGCGGCAGACCACTCTATCACCTCACGTATACAGCTTCTGGCTCTGGCTAGCTGTTCTCTCAATACAATCCCTTCTTTTCATCGCCTTTTATTTTATTGGCAGTAAATCATTGCATTATACTACTAAACAGTGAGCATGAGATAAAAAGAGCTGCCGGTATAATATGTACAACTAGGTTTCCCTTCACCCCTGAATTCAAACAGGATTGCAAAAACGATTCGAACTTAAATTATAAAAATAAATTTACCTCACGCTAAAGTCCACTTAATATATATATTAACGGAATAAGAGCATACGTACTCATATTAGATATATTTTATGATACGGAATCTGGGGGCATGGGCAGTGCCCCCGCCAAGTTGAGCACAGCCGTACTATCCTTTACTGGAACTAACTCACGGCAATTTGGACCCCCCTCTAGTAACCTATTGAAGATACTTAGATATAGAATTAATTTTAATTTAAAGTTCATGACAAACTGAACTTTTTTCTAAAAGTTAGATAATAGAAATTAAAAATATGTAGGTGTATTTGTCAAGTTAAAAAATGTTTTTAAATTTAAACGTGTAGATGATTTGGGAAAGAGAATAGACAGAGTGGCAGACCAACATCATGTACTTGCATACTGGATAAGTTAGACCTAGTGGAACTTACTCGGACAGTGGGAGACTTGGCTAAAGACAATGATCTGCTAACTGTTTACACGAGGCTTGGCTTATTTTTACTTACTCATATGAAGAGAAAGTATTGAGATGGCGCGAAAATTCGATTTCGAGATCTTGATGGATTTACACGTTAAAATTTTACACTAGCTACGGTAAAATTTTACACATACATTTACACCAGCTAAAATATTCTCTATTCCTTTGTATTTTTTCATTAACATTCTTTTCAATAATTACAAATGACTAAATATGTATATATTTTAATATTTCAAACAACAGATAAATCAAAACATTACTATTTCTTGATGTATATAACCTACTCTACATCAAGACAGTTGAAATATACAGCATATCAAAGGTTAGTTAAGAATGAAAAGAATGTAAATTCGGTAGATAATTCTATAGTTTTTGTTTCTTTTTTCTCATTTTATGTACTCAATACATAGTAGAATATTGATTATAAACGTTACACTTAAGCGATATTTCGGTTAATCCCGGACAATAACTACGATTTCGTCGAAAACATTCTAACCTTGGATGTATAGTTATTCCTCTATGTTTGCAAACCAAGGGAAATATATAAATTCAAAGAAATGTGAAACAACACAACTGGTAAACACTTCTGTGAACTCGATTTCATTACGGTAGTTTCAAATGGTACCAATAAAGAAATTCTTAGTAACTAAATAACGAATTGGTTACTAAGAACTTCTTTTTTTACTATGTTATGCCAACTCCCCCCCCCCTTTTTTTGCTACTTTTCCCCCTTTTCCAATTTTTCCCTTCACTCCCTTTTTAGCTACCCTTGGCTTGTAGATCAGTGTGTCACTTGTGATTGCCTAAGTATGCCTAATTATAACCTATTTTATTTTTCCAAGATGTTCTTTTCAAATATCACAAAGAAATAAGCGGATTTTGATCTCAAAAAAGACATCTACAGAAAGTACTGATTAAAGAGCGTTATTGCACAACATTGCAGTCAGGAGTATACTACGCAGTATCAGAGAAACTATCGTTGTTAGAGGGGCGTAATAGAAAAAAAAAAAAAAAAAAATTAAAAACCGAACCTATGCATTACAACACATATAGTTTATTTTCATCTTCTCATTAGTCTTTATAAAAGCACCTGCATATACTAGAACTGCTAGGGAACTCCTAGAATAATTGATAGAATAAAAGAAATATATCTCTATTTCTAGAATACTTGCACTAGTAAAAACACGAAAATTATTTGCGATAGACTAGGTGTTCCATGAATAAACATGTATGACGTATTTGCTTGTTTTAGTGGTGAAAAATATTGTTCTCCTAATAACATGAGAATCGAGGTTCTACTTACTGATAGAAAGAGAAAGAGAGATAGAGAGAGAGAGAGAGAGAGAGAAAAAAAAGAGAGAGAGACTGATAGAAAGAGAAAGAGAGAGAGAGAGAGAGAAAGAGAGAGACAGAGAGAGAGAGAGACAGAGAGACATAGAGAGAGACAGAGAGACATAGAGAGAGAGAGACAGAGAGACATAGAGAGAGAGAGACAGAGAGACATAGAGAGAGAGAGAGACAGAGAGACATAGAGAGAGAGAGAGAGAGAGAGAGACAGAGAGAGAGAGGGATTGATTTACACGTCTTCCCAAAACGTCTCCTAAACCTAAAATAAGCTGCTAAATGTTAATGTCTGCTAAAGCAAAATTAGATTGCCTACTAAATTATAAGTAAACATCTGCGCAGACTAACTAGTGCTAAATAGATAAATTATCTGATCATGTAAAGCTCCACACGCGTTTGCACAGCCTGCAGGCGACTGTTTATAATACTTGTTGTTTATAATGTTTATAACTCAGGACGTGCAAATTCATGAAAATCTATAAAATAAAAAATATTTTCCTTAATATATAGGGGTCATTTTCAAAAAAAAGTGACACTTTGACGATTCTGAGCAACCCTTTATGCCCAAAATTTATTTTTCAGATTTTGATTCGGCTAGAGCTTAATTTTGAAGCTGAACATCTCTACAACAAGATTATGTATGTGGGTCGCGGGATTTTTAAGTTATACTATTTTTTTAAAAAATTTTAAAAAAGTCAAGTTTTTTTTAGTCACAATAGTTACCGGACTTTTCTTCACCTAAATATCGATTTGCAAAATGATATTTACCACCTGGAGATCATCACTCAGACTCAAACCAATATTATTGTCCACCAATGGCATTCCTGACATTGATTTTGATTTGTCAAAAAATTAATTAATTATAATTTTGTCATGATAGTTACCGTTCATGTCCCTTTAATTAAATTTCCTGGTCATAGAAATTTATGTTAGCTGATTAGCTATAATTTCTAAAACAAGTCATTGTACACACAACTCTCTAAAGAGGACGACATTTTTTTATTTTAAAAAATAACCTATTTAAATTTAAGTTTTTATGGTAACTACCGAGACACGTAGTGCGATGGGCAACTAATGTGACATCTATTTTGTTCCTGGGTAACAAATATAATTTTCCTCTAAAGTTGGGAATGATAAAATAATTAAAGGGGCATATTAAAGAAAAGTGACATCTTGACAATTCTGAGCCAACTAGTGCTTTATTTCGACGCTGAACAACTAATCAACAAAAATATGTATGTGAAAAGTAACTATCGGGACAAGTAACTGCCGTGACTTATAAACTAAAACATGGCGGCCAAGCCGTCCTAATGTATTAATGCTATCAAAGGAAAGCATAAGTGTTTCTGTATACTGCAGATGTATTAGCAAAAAATATTAAAAAGCTTTAAATGCAATTTTAAGTACATACTAAAATTAATGGTAACTATTGTGAAATTTAATAAAAGTACGCCCTACGATTTTTGAAGAACATTTTTTTGTGACCAAGGCTTTCTTCAGAAAACGAAAACGTGAAGACTAACTTTAAGTCATAAAGGAATGATTCTGTCAACTGTAAAACACTGAAATCCCGCCCTCAGTCAAACAGTGCAGCTATATTCTTGATAACTATTTTGGGGTAACTATCGTGACCGATTGCTGGGACAAGACTTTTTATTAAATTTCCGACCAATTAATCCAAAATAAGAAAGAAATTATATTTAGTATCACAAAATACATTATATTTCCTATCTAGACTCATAGTTAGGTACATATTAAAAAAAATTTACAACATTTTTGTGCATGGGTAAATAAGGTAAAATGGGACTGGGACGTAACTATCGAGACCTTTTTATATATATGAATTTAAATTTCTCCTCCCTAAAAAGGATATTCAAGAATCTGAGCACACCGCAATGATGCATTTAATCTATAGAAAAATGTGTGTGGGGTTGTAGATTTTTAATTAGGAGGCGTGCAAGTAATAATTTTTTTTAACCTCCGGACAGTGAAAGTGTCATTTTTTTTTAAAATGACCCCCAGACTGCGTGTATTATAAGAAAGAAAAAAAAATTAAGAAAAGATTTCTACGCACATTAAGTACATCAAAATGAATCATTACACTAAGAACAAGATCTATTAAACAACATTGAAAGATTAGTTTTTGAATTATCGTTTCTACAATTTTTTTAATGTAAGAGAATGAAAAACAATATTAAAAACAAGTTAAGAAAACATGTTAAAAATTAAATAGTAAAAATATAGAAAGATTCCTGGAAATGGCCTGGATCGTCATTTTTAACCAAGCCTAGAATAAAACACCTGCATCCTGTCTGAGTAATACTATTAGACCCCTGTTGATTTCTCAGAACCTTATTATACCAAATAGGTAATTTTACGAAGAGAATGCTTCAGCTCTGATATGATTTTATGTATAGCAATTCAATGTTGTTATTTTTAATTAAAAAGATTTCGATAGAAGTAAAAGTTTTATTTCTTCTAAATTATTATTTTGGCTTCAAATTTACCTAGAAAAACTACTTCTGGAGCCAGTTAGTTAACAATTAACAATTATTTAATTTAATAGTGTGTTTATTTTTGGTTGCTTATTTTAAATTATTAGTTGATTATTTATGTTTATTATTTTTTGATGATACTAAATAAATTATAGAAAGGCACAAAGTTTCTGACTAACATCAAGCTCAAAAGCTAGAATTTCGTGTATTTTTACTTTCTCATATAAAGAGAAAGTATTGAGATGGCGCGAAAATTCGATTTTGAGATTTTGATGGATTTACACGTTTTGAGGTCCCCTGAGTCCAAAAAAGTGGTTTTTAAAAAATGTCTGTTGTCGTCTGTCGTCTTAAGCCTGGAGCCTAAACTACTGGTCCGATTTTGACGAAATTTGGCATACACGTTCAGAAAAATCATACCCCGAGCCGAAATCGAGAAATGAATTTTAACTCTAAATTTGAGGGCAGTACCCCCCCAAAAACTCTGAAAAAAACACGAAAAAAAAATATTTCTCGAAAACGGTTCCGACGATTTTGATTAAAAAATTCTAAAATATAGTCAATTTAAATACGAATCTAATGATATAAGCCGTTTTCCTGGGAAAAATCTAGTTACTAAGAAAATAGCTTAAAACGCGATGGAGAGAGCCCGGGTTCGATTCCCCGCCCGGGAGAAGTTATTTTTATGATATTTTTGATGAAATTTCTAATAGTAATTAAATGTACATATATGAGAAAGTTTGCCTGAGTTGTCTCGGACCGATTTTTTCTTGTAGTGCCTTTTATGTATTCATGGTCGGATAAGTTCGTGTGCGGGACATTGCCTAGCTATCTTGTGTGAACCTACCCCCACTACCTGTCTTCTGTGAAGAGTCTTGTACCAGTCGCTGCTTGTTTGACATGATTCACCTTTCTTCCATATTTAATCTTTTTATGTAACGGTCTTCGCTTTTGCGGCACTGATGATTTAACTACCCCTTAACTATATTAATACAAATTTAAAGATTGATTTTAGGTTTCTGTACAAAGTAAAAAAGAAACCTTATATAACGGCTCTGTCTGTCTGTCTGTTATTCATAAAATACTATATCTAGAAACATGAAATTCGGCACACAGGTACATCTCGGCATTTTAGACAACTGGGCAAATTCTTGAGTTTTTACACTAATTATTTACAATATGGCGGGTAGCTAAACATTTTTTTTAGTTACCATGGCATGTTATACATCAATTTAAAGGTCTTGAAGTGTAGAAAAAGAATATGTATGCAACTATTAAAATAACACAAAAATCACATTATGTACATGTTATCAAAACTACTGTGGGACGTAACACTCATTACGATTTTTAATATCAAAATTTTTTGAAGCTTGAAATTTTCACCCTATAAAATAAAATGGCCCTGATTTACAAAGTAATATACAGACATCTGATCAATAAACCTAAAGGTTTTTTACTTTCTCATATAAAGAGAAAGTATTGTGATGGCGCGAAAATTCGATTTTAAGATTTTGATGGATTTACACGTTTTGAGGTCCCCTGAGTCCAAAAAAGTGGTTTTTAAAAAATGTCTGTCCGTCATCTGTCGTCTGTGCAGACGCCTGGAGCCTAAACTACGGGGCCGATTTTGACGAAATTTGGCATACACGTTCAGAAAAATCATACCCCGAGGCGAAATCGAGAAATGAATTTTAACTCCAAATTTGAGGGCGCTACCCCCCAAAAACTCTGAAAAAACACGAAAAAAAATTATTTCTCTAAAACGGTTCCGACGATTTTGATTAAAAAATTCTAAAATGTAGTTAATTTAAATACGAATCTAATGATATAAGCCGTTTTCCCGTGAAAACGGCTTATATCATTCACTTTAAACGCGGATGGAGAGAGCCCGGGTTCGATTCCCCACCCGGGAGAAGTTATTTTTATGATATTTTTGTTTAAATTTCCAATATTAATTAAATGTACATATATGAGAAAGTTTGTCTGAGTTGTCTCGGACCGATTTTTTATTTTTAATTAATATTAATTTTTTAGTTACAAGAAAATTGTAAAATTTTGGGAGAGAAAAGTTCATTTCATTTGAAAATAACCCATATTATAACCTGCTTTAAATACATGGATAAATATCAAAAACCAAAAGAATTTTTATGGTGGCATTTTATACATCAGGTAAGTATTATCAAAGTATACGAATTCAACTTATTAAGAGAATTTGAAGGCCCTAATTAAAAATAAGAGCCACAAAGTAGTAAATAGTTAAAATTTTCAAACGATGAAGGTACGTTTCCAGTTCCATGTAGTTACAGAATATTTGACACAAGTTAGGCATGGTTCAGAGGTTAATGTTTACATAACACGAATCTGGGGGCTGTACCAATATGAAATAATTTATAAAGCCAGCCAAGGTTTCTGACTTGTCATACGGTGTAAGACATCAAACAGGTTCGGAAAGCATGAATACTGCAAGGCCAAGCTTCTGAAGATCAAAGCCGACTTAAACCTAAAATTCAACTTGAGTTTTGTGAAAGTACACATGCATACTTGGAGTTGCAGTACTGAAACCAACCAACCCAACTAAATATATACAAAGCAAAGCTCTCGAGGAAGACGCGTCATCGTTACTCAGACGAACTAGGTCTGAAAAAGATAAACTTCTAAAGAAAAATTTAAAAAAAGGACTAAGTTTTTGAGTGGTAGAAGTCAAAAAGGTTTCGGGGCAAAATTTGAATAAAATAAACACACGTTTCAAAGAGTAATAATCCAACATTCTTTTCCAGTCCTGGAATGACAGTAATTATGATATTCAAAGAATGAACCAACTGAACTGACTACTAGCATTTTATCTCTACAGTAATTACAAGTCCAACAACTGTTAATGTACGCACATCTCTAACCCCCACAAAAATCTCACTACCCCCATACATTTAGAATTTTTGAATAAAAGTATTTTTTATGTTATTGTACGAATTAGAAGGATGCCAATTAAAGAAAGTTAAAAAATGTAAACGTTAAGAGTAGAGGATATACATTCGCATAAGCATGTCATTAATAATCATGTCATTTAATCGAATTAAATTTTAAAATTATTATAATTTTTTTATAATCATTTTGTTTTAAAACTTCTCAAGACTATAATATTAACTTTCTTTTGCATACAACAGAGCTTTATGATAAATCAAACTAAGTTTTTCCCAAAACCAAATGATGCTATTCATATTTGGAAATAAATTTTGTTTGAAATTATGTAGCACTCGGTTTTCTTGTCTGGCTTTATATATAATTTGTTGAAAACATGAAAACAGAAAGAGCTCATAGTTAGAAATTTCTCATAAATAATTCAGAATTTTAACACTTGATGTCCTTGATTAAACTGATTGAAAAATGGATTGCATAGAATTTCAAAAATTAAAGTTGAAGTATAATTGAAGAATTTATTGCATATGTAGATTACGTGCTAAGTTCAAAAATCAAGCTACTCCTGTGCCCGATCGGACGCCCCTCAGTGTCTTTACGTCTCTCAAAGACATCAGCCAGTACCGCTCTCTGACAGAAAAGATGCAAAGCACTAGTCCAACATCACACAAGCACACCCGAACAATTACCATGCAACATCAAAAGATTTGTTAAACTCGGTTATCAATGGTTTCAACATGTTTTATAGTGCTATTATACTACATTTAACGATATGCCTGAGAAGTTTCGTAAAGCCTTCGTAGCAACTGATCAGGACTACATTATTAAAACAAAATACCCTATGAATCGCGGTTTAAAGGATTATCGGCTTGTTACTTGCAAACATTTCTCCTTTATATTGTTAGATACATACTGGCATTTTCTTAAATTTGAATTGATCTCACAAAGATCTTTATTGTGCTTGTAAAAAAATATTAAAAACATTGAATATTCTTAATCTGCATTTCAACGGCTTTCTCATAAAGTACTTGAAAAAAGAATTTATCCATAAATCAACAACCAAATTTTTATTTAATTTTTTAACAACCCTTTTATTAAATAATTTAGCTTCTATTCAACATTTGACGAAACAAAGTCTCTAAAATAATAGGAGGCATAAACAAGGCAGTTTTGATTTTTAAACGCAGTTTTGAGTCTATAATGTTGGACACGCTCAACCACAGTTAGAAAAAATGTTACGGCCAGATTCGTTTTTTTTTTTTTTTTTTGTAATAAATGACATAAAATAGTCTCCAAATTGCAATTCTGATCAATGTACATTGAAAACTAATTTTATATACATTGATTATGTTTGTTTTGTCATGTGATTTAATACGACCGTTAATGCTATGATAGTAATAGTTTGTTAAGTTTAAATAAACATGTTTAGGCTTAGCATATGGCTAAAAAATAAAAATAACAATCCGGGACAATTATGTGTACAATAATTGATTACTTTGTTACCTTGAAGAACATTGGTGCCTGTGTAATCCAAGCAGTTTTATATGTAAAGAAGAAATACAGATAGGGGGCGATTTTATGAACCCAGAGTAAGTGTATGAAGGAATTCAAGGAGAGTTTGAATAATTATTTGTTAAAATAGATAGTACTCAAAAATAATATTTTATAATAGATTGTACTTAACAATAATATTTTCCATATTTTATGAATAATTTAAATAATACCAGATACCCTAATTTAACAAAAAAATGTCAAGTAAACTTAATCTTAAATGATAAATGAGTTACGAAGTAGAATACAAGTTTCTTATCACGTCACCCTTTAAGTTTCTTTAAAATTTACAAGTTTCGAGCCGGAGAGAATTTGGCTGCAAATGGATACCTAGTTATAAGACCGAATGAAGTAACTACGTCGAGGTTTGAGCAGCTGAGGGCAGATGGAAAGCGTTAAAGGTATAAAGGGCGGAGAAAACTCCAGCCCTTCCCCAAGGAAGCTCTAAATAAAACAATAGATCAATCATAGGGCTGTCGTGAAAGTTTGACGAAGAGCAAGGGACGGCCCTACGCCTCGGGCCTCCTATCTACCCTAACCACTGCACCCTGTACAAACTCTGATAACAACTATTTCTTTTTTTAAAAAAAAAAAATAAATAAAAAAAAAAAAACTTCTAACAGAGTAATTTTTTTTTTCGTTAGGTATAAAAAGGTCTTCTGCTTTTCCTCTGGAATAATGGATTTGAGTTGCTAGAGTCAATATGAGAAAAAAATCTTGATTTCTCTATAAAAAGAATTATTTTTAGATAAGTAAAAAAAATGAAAGAATGCAGAAGCTATAATCTCTCAACCGTCAAAGTATTATAAATTATGATTTATTTTATTTAATTACCTTAATTGATTTATGGAATTGTCGTAATTGATGGTAGGATTTTTAGAAAAAAAGGCTTTTAAAAAATGTTTAAAATGTTTTGTCTTTGACATAATACAAAAAGTAAAGAAAGTTAAAAGAAAACTACAAAAAACCTTATACAAGAAAACAAATTCACACATTTATTTTATTATTTCCAATCGAAAGCCTTACTGTTATATTAACCCATTGATTGCGTAATCTGATTCATGAACCTACCTTAGTGACTGTATAGAATCTTTAAAAGTTAATTAAAAAAAAATTGGATCCCCTGTGGATGCAAACGTCTGCGGGTGACTGAGCCTTGCAAGATGGTTCTACTCAAGGCACGGAGAATAGAGCTACTGAGGGCTTAACGGAGGGGGCTTGGATCCACTGTGGATTCATCCGTCACCAGCCTTAGACCGGCATGAATCCACAGTGGATTCATCCGCACTGAATGGGTTAGCTATAAAATAAAAGTTTGAACCCAGTTAAAAAAATTTAATAAAATCAAGAAGAGTGAAATAGTCTTATCTCTCCAGTAATCAAAATCTGATTATTTTGTTTTATAAATTTTAACACTATAACACATTAATTTTAATTACATCGAGCACTTAATTAACAATACCGTATCATGTAAATGTCAAAGTAAGTTCATTCTCTAAGACACTTATGTACAAAGCCTACTTTTGATTACCTACCTACTTCCATAATTATAATTTGACATTCTATCACTACTGTCATTAAAAAACAAAATTATCCATATACAATAAGCTATGTGGGATGATATGTATATTTGAGATAGAAGAGAACCTTTCAAATTTCCAACATTTTCCCTGAGATAAAATTAACAGGTTTGTTCATAATTGTTAAAGGACAAAACAGTTCGAAGGGAAACAGCATTTAAATGAAAAAAAAAAAAAAAAAAAAAAAATCCAAATATTTATTTCAAAATAAAATAAATTCATTTTAAAAATTAAGGAGAAAAAAGTTGATTTTATAAATTAAGAACTCAAAACCTTTTAATTTATCTTATTTTTTTCAAAAATTTAAACGAATTTCAACTTCTAAATACTTATTATCTGGTATTATTCATTGAAAATGGAAAACTTTATCAAGGAATGAAATTAGGGGGGTGGGAATTAGGTGGAGAATTGTTCTTCTAATTTATCGGGAAGAATCCATCTCTTATTTTACCCCCTTCTGAAGAAATGATATAATTTTATCTTTCTCTCCCTTTTTTACAGGATTGAAGGAAACGAGGGGTTAATTTAAATGTCGAAAAGAACATTCAATTATTAAAAACGAACGGGGAGGGGAAAAGGAAACCCCTCGAGTGAGAAAAAGGAATTAATTTCAAGGACTAAGAATAAGATTTAAGGGAAAAGAAGGAAAAAATACTTTTTTTGGTAGAAGCCAGGTGTTTCTTCTTCCAAGCTTTCCTTGATCTACCTATAAGATTAATCCCACCCCCTTATTATTTTATTAAAACTCCCCCCAAACCCCCTTTATTCCATCTTAACCTAAGAAGGGGGGTATTTCACCTCCATTCTTAGCACAAAAAAAGAAAGAAAGCACAACAATGCTTTTAATAATAAAAAAAAGATGCTTTCGAGTCCCATCCAGGACAAAGAAGAACAGAAATAAAATCCTATTAAAAGCCGGTCCCGAAATATTAACGGGAACATTCAAGGGGTTGAGAATTCAAAACCCTCTCTCGAAAATACAATTTAATAGAAAATGAAAATAAAGAGTCCCTTTTTAAAGTCCGACAAACACTGGAGGAAAAGCAGACGAAATAATTATTTTTTTTGGAATGGGGAATGGGACTAAAAGACTATACTAAAAGAAAATATTGTTAAGGAACCTTGTATTTTCCTATTCTCTTCTTGTTTATACCTCTGTGCACTTGAAAGGGAATAAGAATGAGTAAAGAGGATTTTTAATAAACAAAAGATTGCTAGTAGACGGTAATGTCCAAGGATTTTTTATAAAGGAAAAAAATGTTGTAAGCTATGCTACTTTGTTAAGAGCAAGTCGAATTAATTGAATCTTACTTATATAATTCTTTCTCATGAAATTTCAAAAATTAAATTAGTCCTCTTATTGTTAAGTAAATTAATAAAGTTATATTTTCTATTTTTTGTGCACGTCTAGTTAATCAACGGTTTTAGGTCAATAACGTAAGTTATATGTTTTGAAAATAAGTAATATTTAAAAAAAATATATTCTTTAAAAATCCGTAGGTATTTAATCTACTTTATTATATTATATACCAACAGAAAGATATAAAACTAGGTTTCCAAAATGTATTTAATCATAACTAATGCTAATGCATTTCGCGTAACTTGAAAACGAAGCAAAGTGATTACATTACCATTTAAAAGGGATACGACCAAAAGTAGAGGATCTATTATATTACAGTTCAAGTTTATTCATGTAGGAATATATGACAAAGAGAGAGAGTATACAAAATTGTTGGCAACATCGCATACAAAAATATATCCGAGAAAAAGTAACTTGAATTTACAAAGAAGTTACAGTAAAGTGATAAAGAGCAGTTTTTATACTTTATGCTAAGATGATGTGAATAAAAAGGAGGGAAAACATCTTAGAGAGGAGAAAGATGAGTTAATAATGGATATGAAAATGTGATATAAAGTGTCTTGACACATGAGAAATGTCACATTTGTGGAGGGAGTATAATGGCCTTGTCTCAAGGTGGTCCGAGGATCTAAGACTATGGAGTAGAGGTTAAGCGTGTTTATCTCGATGTCTTGGAGTATGACAGGACCCGAGGGGCGTCTTTAGACGTCTCTAGGGTCCAAGTATTCCCTTGCCCCCGTGAGCACCCGTCATGAGAAACGAGAAGTGTGGTAGTGGCATCATTGCGACCAAGATATTACATATGGGGCTTGGCAAAGTCCCTAAGTCCTGCAAAAAGAGAAAAAGACCAACACGTGCTGTCTGAAAAAGAAGAGAAAAGATGAAGACGTTTTTAATATTTCAGGGGTCATGTAGCGTACCCTCTAGAGGAAGACCATCGGGAAGCTTCCGCTAAAAGATAAGCAACCTCAAAAAAATGAGGATTGTTTTTGTTCTTACTTGTACTAACCCTTAACATTATACATTATTTTTTGGCGCCGCTTGAACACCGAGTGAAAAAACGACACTGCAAACAGACTGGTAAAAAATTTAAACAGTTCAAGGATGAAGAGTGAAAAAAGGCTTGAGCGTGAAGGAAAGGAAGAAAATTGTTGCAGAACTAAACAAGAAATAGGAGACAGCAAGAGAGAAGGCAGAAAGGAAGATGGCAAGAAGCGTGTTTTTGTTCTCCCCTACTTCAGGAAGGAACAAAACTTCCTGTTCTTAAAATCACTTTTCAGAACTACTAACTTAGGTAGTTACTGGCGGAAAGCGGGGGAGGGAAGACTTCGGGGGCATGATTCTGGCACCTCCTCTAGAGTTGGAACAATTTACTACCAAACAAGAAAACCCAAAACTCCTACTAGAAACTAGAAACTTCACACATTTGTGTTTTTGTTGTTTACGCACTCTTTCGCAAGTCTTTCAACTATTTGTAATAATATTTTGCTTTATGTTTAGCTTTTAAAGATATTTTAACAGGAATTTGATGTACAGATCTGATAATGTATATTATGATACAATGTAATTATATACCTAAATTTCTATAATATTTCGTCATATTACCAAATTAATTTTCATGCTTAATATGTATAAGTTATTAAATGAATGGATCGAGCCAGACTACTACTTAAAGTATAAACGCGTAAGTTATCAAATGAGGATATACTACTGTCGATACTTGCTTGATCTGGAGATCACTGGACCATGAAGATGAACATCTTCATTCTCTCATGTAGACTCCATGAGTGTGTTGAGTTCTACGAGAGACTTAGACTCTGCTGATAATGGTGTTTAGCCGAAACCGGTCCAGTGATCTCCAGATCAAGCAAGTATCGACGGTGACGGTAAGGATATCCTCATTTGATAATAACATACAATTTAAATTTACACAATAAAACTATTTTCAACAATTATGGATTTGGTGAATATGTAGCATTTTAAATTTCAGATTAACTGAATATTTACCATCATCCCTATCTTTTAATAAAGGTTTAATTATATTTACAATTAATTGCTAAATATCCTCTTTTTAACTCCTAAAAAATGGGCAAAGAGACAATAATAGTTCAAAGTTACAATTATGTATTTTATGTAGTCTATTGCCCTCTTTAAAAGTAACAATTCTTTATAAATAACTATTAATTACATTGCTTATAATTATAATATTATACGTAGTTATTGGATTTTTTTTTTGTAGATACAATAGTTAAGAAATAAAATACGGATTATCTAAAGAAAATTTGACTGATTTGATGGAAAACATAAGTAACATTTTTATTAATATACGAAGACTGTAAGAGTTAAGCAGTCTCATTAAACTTTTTCAGCTTTCATGATATTCAATTTGAATAAAGAAAGGTAAAATAAGAAAATGCAAGTTATATGAATTAGATGCATATTGATTTATAACATAAAAAATAATTTATTTTTTAGTATTTATTTATTTTTTTTTTTAAATTAATACATAATAAATGTTATGTTTTAAAGGCAAAATTCGACGTACGTATGATTCTTCACACTTATTTAAATAAATAAATTTACTTATTCAGAATATTAAATAAATTGTTTGGACTACAGATATATATTTAGATATTGAGTTATAGATACGGCTAGCTTCCGAGAAAATTCTATACCTATATCGTAATTTTTTCTCCCTATTCTATATTAATCTTAAGACCACTAGGTCATACTTCAAGGGTCCTTTTGCTGTCGGAGTACGTACTTGACCGGATTTTTCAAATAATTATGCTTTATTCATAAGAGTTCCATTATTCTACTAGAATAGTTTTAATTGAGCGCAATATACCACAATAAATTACCAGCGTGCCATGATATGCCATTAGTAATTATCATCAATCCATGATATACCAGATATACCATGCTTAATTACTTCTTAATACCATCCCAACACTATCTTTCTATAATTAAAATTAATAATTAATATTATCCACTAGTTTAAAAAAAAATAATAATAAAAATAGATAGGTTGACTCAAAATTGCGAATATGAGATTAATATTATCATAGTGATATAACAATTCAACGATATTAGTAAGTAATAATCAATCGTAACCGGGAATTAATGGTAATGGAATTAATGGTATACTCAATAAGAGATGTGTAAAAATTCAGCATTCTCTGCCCATACATTCATTCAGCCATTTGCTGTTTTGACCAAGATAATAATTAGGACAATAATATAGGTTAGTATTCACACACACACACACACACACACACACACACACACAATTTATATAATACCTCCGCCAGCTACTTCAGTGACAGGGTAGCACACCTTGGGTTAAATTTCAAATCCATTTCCGCCGAGGCATCCAAAGGCGCACCTCAGGGAAGTTGTAGTGCTCCT
>KZ651982.1:247834-266352 GCA_001010745.2 Gerris buenoi | reverse complement strand
AGAATGAACTAAGATGGTGGAAATGTGGAAACATAGTTCAAATCTTTAGCTTTAAAACGTTGCTAAAAGCTTGGTGACAGCAGACGGTGCTTTTGGAGCACCACAATTTGATTTGATATTGATAACTGATATACCTAGTTAGTTCCTTTTTCCCTCACCACTCACTTTTAAAGCACCACCTGCTGTAACCAATTTTTGAGACACTTCTTTATTCATTGTGCTCCCTCTAACCTTTCTTTTATCTTGTTAGTTTTATTTTTTAGTTATTTACTTTTAATTATATCCGGTAAACTACTTTTGGTATTGTGCAGTGAACACGTTTTAGTTTGCAAGTCACTACTTCTGAATGTAATTTAATAATGTCACTGCTTGACATTAAGAGAAATAAAAAGACATAAACTATGAATTATGTGGAAACCATAAGAGTCGTAACTCTCCCTCTAGTTGACATTGTTTATTATTTCCTCTGTTGCTTTAATCAATTTATTTTATTTCTAAGTTGGTATTAGATCTGTAGGAGAGTAACTAAGGAATAGTTATCCAGGAAACAACACTTGGACACCTTATTACACAATGAACTAACATTCATGTCTCATTGTAGTTTACGTGTAAGCTGCACGTAGTGTAGTCGTGGTACACGCATTGTACTGTTGACTTATTTTATTTTTAATTTTTTACAATATTATATAGTAGCCGACGCCCGTTTCCTTGGGCAATTAATTATAAGCATTTGGTGACGTGCTCTCTTCTTCAAACGTGCTTAAATGGGCTCTTTGTTCCTATTAGGCGGACTAGCTAGTAGCCAGTAGCAAACATTGGCAACTAAGCATTTGGTGACGTGTTCTCTTCTGCAGACGTGCTAATATGGGCTCTTTGTTCCTATTAGGCGGACTAGCTAGTAGCCAGTAGCAAACATTGGCAACTAAGCATTTGGTGACGTGTTCTCTTCTGCAGACGTGCTAATATGGGCTCTTTGTTCCTATTAGGCGGACTAGCTAGTAGCCAGCAGCAAACATTGGCAACTAAGCATTTGGTGACGTGTTCTCTTCTACAGACGTGCTAATATGGCTCTTTGTTCCTATTAGGCGGACTAGCTAAGTAGCAAGTAGCCAGCAGCATACATTGGCAACTAAGCATTTGGTGACGTGCTCTCTTCTTCAGACGTGCTTAAATGGGCTCTTTGTTCCTATTAGGCGGACTAGCTAAGTAGCAAGTAGCCAGCAGCATACATTGGCAACTAAGCATTTGGTGACGTGCTCTCTTCTTCAGACGTGCTTAAATGGGCTCTTTGTTCCTATTAGGCGGACTAGCTAAGTAGCAAGTAGCCAGCAGCATACATTGGCAACTAAGCATTTGGTGACGTGTTCTCTTCTGCAGACGCGCTAATATGGGCTCTTTGTTCCTATTAGGTGGACTAGCTAGTAGCCAGCAGCAAACATTGGCAATTAACTTTGGTGTCGTGCTCTCCACAAATAAAGTGCTAATATATAATTTGCTCTTTGTTCCTCTGAGGTGGATTACCTAGCAGGCAGCGATCTGCCAGTTTTTCTGTTGTTCAATTTTTGCGAACCTACATATCTTAAAAACTACTCGTCCGATTTTAATGAAATTTAAATAGTAGGAGAAGGTTACAATCAGCCCATTTTTTTTGATCCAATATAAGTTTCAATCTTCTGCGCTCATTCGTTTCTCTTCCACATGTGCACAAACATACATTTATTTACACCAATCGCTTCAAAAGTGTGTATTTATCATATTTTTACGAAACTTTTATAGTTCATCGAAAGTAGCCCACAGATAGCCCAAGATTAATTTGAATTTTGCTTAATTCATTCTTTAATTCATGTAAAGAATCAAAACAAGTTTGACAGATTTAATTAAGGGGGGGGGGGGATTAAATTAATTTTTAAAAAATAGGTTGTTAAAGCATAAAATTATCAAAGTATTTGAATAGGACGCGAGGAAGCTATGTGCCACATAAATTGACAGAGCATTTTAATTCTACGCCACTGCGGAATTAATTTCTAAGGCAGAGGTGTAAAGGTTGTCTTAAGATAACCCCAAGGACTTTACAATGTATCTGGTATCTTGAAATAAAATAATGATTCCATTCGAAATATATATTAATAAAAGCTACTTTTTCCAAAGTAAAATTCACCCATAAGAGGACAACTTAAAAATAAAACAAGTCCTTGATTTCCTTAAAAACGATATGACCCTATCACACTCAAATATAAAAAACTACCATTCTAGAACTTAAAACCATATTGAAAAGACAGAAATGTACACTGATTTCAAAAAAATAAATAATAAGACGGAAATATAAAAAAGACAAAAGTTATATTTTTTTAAAAAAATGTCAAATAACAAAACGAGATAAGTAGCTCCTTCAAAATATCTGAATAGAAATATTTCTACACCCACGCCACCTACGCACAGCTACAGAACTGAACTGAATGTCATAGATACAAGTAAATATGTATATCAAGGCAATCATTTCATCTCTAGAATAAAATAGGATTCGACAAACTATAGTAGACACTGCTCAGCGAATCTAAATCAATAGAATTAGGATTTGAAACCTTGTAAAAATATTATTCAAAAGAATACGACAAATAAATATGGGCATAAAAAGATGTTCAACTTGTATAAGTTATCATGATGTTACTAAAGTATTATGACCTTTGGTGACATCATACACTTATGAATGATCTACAGTCTATAAGATTAGAGTTGGCACAATCGAAGGCGGGAAAAAACAAACGTGGAGGTAGTTTTGGGATTATAAAAAGGGAAAATCGGTGTTGCCATGTTATGTTTTTTTTGGGGAACAGGGGTAGAGTAGAGCATGTTTTTTCTGAAGTTGCATTCAACATGGGGGACCAATAAAATCGTTTCCCTCAAAATTTTCCCGCCCTTTGATTGTGCCAACTCTAATCTTAAAGACTAATTGATAATTGAATAATCTAATGATCTGAATGATTTTAATTAATTAATACCAAATTCATTTAAATCTTATGTATTACTGAGTGTGTTATTGCTATGTAATCGTGCTCAAGAATGAACTTTTTTTTTAAGTCACCGATTTTAAAAATTCTGACACAGAAATTTTTTAAAAAACACCTTCCTCGATTTTAATAATCAGCCCATTGTTGGTCCCATACAAGTTTCAGCCATATGCGCTCGTTTCTCTTTCACATACCTAAAAACATACATTTATTTACACCTATAACTCCAAAAGTACTTATGTGATTTTTATGAAATTTGTATGGTTTGTTGAAAGTAACCCGCAGATAACCCCAGATATATTTTTAATCGTCTGTGTCTGCGCTCTTAAAACATATTGTTACATTGATGCTTTGATGTATGTAAAATATCCTGCCAATTAGTGTGGCAGATAGCTTCCTCGCGTTCACTTTCGTATATACTTCAATGATTATATGCGTAAACAACTATTTTTTGTCAAATTTATTTAATTTTACCCCGTTTTTTAAAAACTGTCAAAGTTGTTTTGATTTTTTACATAAATTGAAGCATCAATTAAGCAAAATTTAAAGTGCCAGACGATTGAAGCTAAAGCTATCTGCGGACTACTTTTGACGCACCATCTATATTTCATAAAAATCAGACTACCCCAGGACTATCAATGGGCTACCCCAGGACTATCAATGGGACTATCTAATTATGACCTTCCATCTCAATTTTATTAAAATTGGACAAGTAGTTTTTTTTTTTTTAAATTGGTTCGCAAAAATTGAGCTACTGACAGACTGACACGGAACCAAAAATGTTCCCTGGTGTTTGAAACGAAATTCTGGTCTTGGAATTTTTGAAATCGGAGACATAAAAATGTTTTTTTCGGAACTATCACGTAGCTTCCGTTACCTCCAGTAAGCTCGGAAGCAAAAACAAAACAATTTTGTCAGATTATTAAACTAGAATAAAAATGAAATATATTTGACAACAATATGTGTAAAAGCATGGAATCATTGAAGTATACGAAACAGAACGTGAGAAAGCTATGTGCCACATTAATTGGCAATATATTTTATCTACGATTGATAGGTAATATAAACATTGTATCTCTGTTTAGATTCGTATAAAGTGATTATTTACACACCTGTATTAATTGCGCATGCGTGNAGAGAGAAAACTTGAACTTAAATACCAGATCTGGTTTTGGTAGATGATTATGTTAGATAGATACAAAACTAAAAACTTAACTCTTGATTTCAAAAAGGAAAATTAGATATTAGATGCTGAAAAACTATATGAATTCTCTAGGATGACTTTTACTTTATTAGTTTGTTATTATACATTGCCAGGGCAGCCACACTTGTTCCAAATAAACTAAATGTTTCTAAAGATTTCTAGGTCTTTAATTAAATAAAATGCATGTAATGGTTAACAGAAAAAGAGAAATATTGAAACAATCTATATAAAGGCTGAAATTTTTATTAAAACTAAACAACAACAATATGTTGTAAAAGCATGAAATCAAGTATACGAAACAGAACGTGAGAAAGCAATGTGCCACACTAATTGGCAATATATTTTAAATTAACATGTTTATAAACTATCGCCATGATATACCTATTATAAATATTTTACTGTTTGAGAATATTAACCGCTTGTGGATTAAATATAATTAACAAATCTCTCTCTTTTTTAACAGATTCCGATTGCTGTTGAAGAATTTTAAATTTAATGATAACCTTCCAGGAAAAGTCGGGGTTTGACCTCCTCTAATTACACCCCCCCCCCCCCTTCTCCTGTTGTGTCATCACACACCTGGTTCAAATTGGAAATATTTTATTAGTAGACATTTAAATCCTAGATTGTGAAATGTTAATTACCATAGCTTTAATGAACTCATTTAATTTTTATCTCTCTTTTTTTATAAATTAGTTATTAACGGCGTGGACATAAAACAGATCCGTTCATTTAAATTATTATTGCATCGTGACAAAATATTCTAACTATCATTTTGTAATAGTTATTTAGTATAGGAGTTAATTTATGTTAATGAATCGTAATTCTTAGTACTTCATAAATAAAAAAAATCCAGGGTGATCTTGTAATGAAAAGATATTACGCTGAGTTAATTATCTGTCAATAATAATAGCGGAACGACGCGATGCCACGATACAACTCGACTATTATTATCGCAACTAAATAATAGACAGTCTTGCATGTAATTTAATTTAAGCCTTGCCTGTCTTACAGATTCAGGGCTGAAACTGATCTTTATACTAGTAATAATATAGGTCATCTATTTCCAAACCTTTATTTTTCAATAGGAAAATTACTTTCTAAACCTTGTCTATATGAATATCTCTTAAAGTAATTTCGTAAAAAAATAAATAATAATATAATAATTAGGTGGTTTATTTTTATAAAATAATTTACAGTACAAAATATAAAGAACAAGTTTAAGATACAATAGCGTGTAGGCATTTGTAACGAGTTGTTTACTATATCGGGATCGGGGACAATGCAGGGTGAAGTGATATTGCCCAGGTATATTGATGAACAGCAACATTGATGGTTTATTGTTAAATAACCGCTATAGAAATAGTAACAGAGGGATATCAACAGAGAATAGAAGTTCCACGTGGCTACTTCTAGGATGAAAACGGTGATGCCCAGGGGTTGGGACTTCAATTCCGATACATCGAAAATATCGATATTTTCTTTCGATATCCCAACCCTACAGGGGAGACTATATACATTAGCTCTCTTCTTTGATATAGAAGGAGCCTTTGATAAACCAAAATCAAAGAATATTTAAAAGGAACTTATACAAAGGAACAATCCTCAAGTCATAATCGAATTGATCTTGTCCTTCCTGAAGGGACCCAAGGCAGCTAGCTGCCTTTCCCTTCACCTATGGTGCCTGATAATAGACGGACTTATGAGGAGAATGTCAGAAGGGATTTTTCTTTTTTCAGGCAGATGACGGACTTGTCCTGATCAGAGGCAAAGTCCTGAATTCCTGCGGTGAACGGATTCAATTAGCTTGTAGAATCATTGGAAAATGGTGTGGAGAGGTAGGAACTCCAAGATCGTGATGATTGTCTTCACTAAAAAGAGGAAACTTGTGGATTTCAGAGGTTCCAAAGTATTTGGTTAGGAGTGCACATTGGTGAAAGAGGTGAAATACCTTAATGGTAACCTTTGACCCTAAATTATCCTGGAAATCACATTTAAACAACGTAGTAGAAAAAGCTATGATTATCTTCTGGCAACTTAAACGAGCAATGGGGAAGACATGACGACTGTCCCCAAAGATTCTCAAATGACACAGCAGTTATTAGGCCCAGAATTCACAATGGATCCTTTATTAGGAATATTACACTTCTCCACCTTTCAGTTTACATAAATATTCTGATTACAAATCAAAAAGTTATCAACCGAATTTATTTCGCTTTCAAAATAAAAATGGTGGGTAGCAATGTAAAAAAGTGCCGAAAAAGGTCCATTTTCACAAAAACAAAATATTAAAAAAAAGTAAAATTAAATAATAGAAAAAAAGGCAAAACAATTTAAAACTTTTAAAATTACGATGAAATACTGCCATAGAAGGTAATGTTATAGTACTACCAACTAACCGTATTTTGGCTTCGGTAGAAGCCAGAGCAACCACNGAGGAGGGGGGTAAAATTTAAAGGACTTTAGCTAAGCAAGTGGGGTATCATTTTCAATGTATTTCTTTACGCTGAATCGATTAAAAAAAGAATCAAGTCGATACGACCTATAGTTTGAAAGATTTTTATGTATAAAGAAAATCAAATATTTTAATGTAAACCTCCTAGGGTTATCACTAGAAATTAATTTTCGATTTTTTCTCCAGAGACCTTCATAAGTTTCCAATTGGCTAAAAAAATTCTTGTCTTATTACATTAAAATATTTGAGTTTTTTATACATAAAACCCCTTATATCTTCCAAACTATAGGTCGCATCGACTTGATTCTTGTATTAATCGATTCAGCGTAAAAAAGTGCATAGAAAACGATACCCCACTTGCTTAGCTAAAGTCTTTTAAATTTTACCCCCCTCCTCCCCCCCTCTAAAAAAGAGGGAAGCGTACATAAAAAAGTTGGGGACTTTTCAGGTATTATTTGCAATGAGATAACAAAGCTCTCTGTGAAAAAAATCGTGGCTTAAAATTATTCCGAAGGAACACCATTTTTTTGCCTAATTTTACTGGACTAATATAGCTCGTAAACTATTCATTGTTCGATGTTAGTTGTTCTTACTATTTTTTTAGTTCAGTTAATTTGCAGTAGCATAAGCTCAACCGGAGCTCTGTTCGACCAATAAGTTCCGAGATATAGTAATTTAAAAATCGGAAATTTTTGTCAAAAAATTGAATTTTTAAGTACCTCTCTCGTTTCAGGGCGAATATCGGCGTAAAGCTATTAACCTACGCGAAATGTCATAAGGAATGAGGTTGTAGTAAATATAATTAGCTTTTTTTTACAATCAATGACACCTCTGTACGTCCAATAGTTACCGAGATATGACACGTCGAAAATTGGTAGTGTTTTCCAAAAAAGGAAAAATTTATGTATTGCTTTCGTATCGATGCGAATATCGGCATAAAACATCTCCCCTACGAAAAAAGTTATAAGGAATGAAGTTGTAGTAAATTTAATTGGCTTTTATGGAAGCACAAAATAAAACCTGTAGACAAAATAGTTCTGTTGCAAGAGTAAAAAAAAAAAAAAAATAAATTCGTATATTTTAAGTAATGAACCTAAATCGCTAATAACAAGTTTCGGGCATTCGAGGAATAAATATTTTCAAAAAATCATGTTTAAAGGTGGAAAAGAATAATTATGTATATATTTATGTATATTAGGCCAGTCATATAGTACATTAAAATCGCAAACAAACGGCTTGTTCTGAATTTTTGGTATGTTGTTAGGAGCACTACCAGTAGTCTATACCTAATTTTTTTTGAAAAACCTGTGCTAGCTACGTAGCACTCGAAAAACCACGAAATTAAAGCTAAAAGTCAATCTGTGATAATAGCAAATTCATATTTTTTATTTCAAAATGGCGGCTAATTTTCCCCCCAAAACAACCAAAAAAGTTCCTTTTTGCCGAAATGCTGAAGTAGCCAGTCAAATAGTACACTAAAAAACAATAAATAGCAAACAAACGCCTAGTTCTGAATTTTTAGTATGTTGTTAGGGGCACTACCAGTAGGTTATACCTATTTTTGCAGCTTCCAAAGACCTGTGCTAGCTGCGTAGCACTCAAAAAACCACGAAATTTTCGCACTTTTGTGGTTTTCTTACTATATCTTCTAAACTATTAGTTTTGTCAGGAAACATGTTCTATACGTGTTTAAAGTAGGTAAAATTTTCTACAATTGGAGACCAGAATAATTTTAAAAAAATGTCTTATTTAATCACAGCCAGCTAAAGGAAAAACCATTTGAGAAATGGCGCGTGTGAGGCAGTCAAATACCTCTGAAACCGTCGTAGGATCAACAGGGTAAATCTGCGAAAAATTCAGATCTTCCATTTTTTGGATTTTTAAGAACTGTGAGGAAACTATTACACCTACAGACATTGTTTTGTGATGAGATTAAAGCCTAAATTTGCTACAACATCTCTCCTTATGACTTTATCCTAAAATGAGTATTTTCCGTGATTTCGGGATCAAAATTTGACCAAATCTTAACATTTCACTTTTTTGGAAAAAATAGCCCATTTTTGAAAGGCTGAATCTTGGTAACTATTGGACCTACAGAAATGATTTTGGTCTCCACTTGCAGCAAATTTAACCTACTTTAAACACGTATAGAACATGTTTCCTGACAAAACTAATAGTTTAGAAGATATAGCAAGAAACCCGCAAAAAGTGCGAAAATTTCGTGGTTTTTCGAATGCTACGCAGCTAGCACAGGTCTTTCGAAGCTGCAAAATTAGGTATAGCCTACTGGTAGCCCCTAACAACATAATAAAAATGCAGAACTAGCCGTTTGTTTGCGATTTTATTGTTTTTTAGTGTACTATTTGACTGGCCTAAAGAGCACTAACGGATTATGATATGAAATAAAATTATACTAGTTGGATCTTAATAAATAAATAAAATATTTAAAATACATAAATATAGTTATTACAAGTATAACTTTTATTTTTTAGAACTTTTTTTAACTGTCACGCTAATATATTATGTTTTTTTTATTTTTATTATTATTTTTTTTTATTTTACAATTAAATAATATAATTATTAAAGAAAAAAAATTGACATTGACCTTCTTTTTTTTCATATGTTTGTTTGACCTTTATTTACTTGACCCTTAAAAAATAAACTAATTATAGTTTAAAATTGTAATTAGAGTCATATCTGAATGATTTGATCAGCTCTGAACGAGATGATTACATAAATACTTCCTTCAATAACTGACCTGAATTCTTTGTACAACTTCAAATTAAAAAGGAAAAAAAGTTTTTGCTTTTAAGTTAATTATTTGTACAGGCTTGTCGTAGAATTGCATTCGCAATATTTATAATTTACCAATTTCCGTATGTATTAAAACCGTAGTGAGATTGATTCTTGAAAATTGACACTAAAAACTGTAATTTTATGTTTCGTACCTTTTGACCTCTAACAAAAAACAAACATAATAATTAGTTTATTTAAAACTAGTTTGATTCTTTTTTAAATTGATTCAGATCTAAATGCACTATAATTAGACGTTTAAATGTGATAAGGTCGTATTATTTAAATAATGGGATTATGTTTATTACTTATTATAATATTTAAAAACTTTTCAATTATGTTTTAATTATCCATTTTTGCTTTTCAATTTTGTCTCGAAGTGTACTGTTAATTATTGTTATTTGAAATAGTTAAAAAATAAAATAAAATACCCCGACAATTAGTGTGTCACATAGATTCCTTGAGTACTATCGCGTAATATTTAATTTAACAACCCATTATTGTTCTTTTTTATTTAATTTCCCTCCTGAAATTTCTCTGTAAATTGGTCAAAATTTAATGAAAATTTCAATTAAGCAAAATCTAATGATTGAATGAGCGCGACAGATGAGACTCTGTGGGTCACATTCGACAAACCATCCATAGTTCTTAAATATCAGATTAGTACTTTATTAGTACTTTTTTGGTACATATGTGGCAGAAATGCGCACGTGGAGGAGAAAAGAAAGGGCGGAGAAGGTTGAAACTTATATGGGACTAACAATGGACAAATTATGATCTACCATTCTAATTTCATTAAAATCGGACGAGTAGTTTTTACTACGTTTTTATTAACTTGGTTTCTTGTTTGTATGTTTGTTTGTTTGTCCGGTACAAATCTTGCAATCGAATTTTAACTAACATCCCGAGTAGCTAGACATTTGAAACTTTCAGAATAGCTCAGAACACGATGACAATGCATTATTTTAATGCTTTTAGTAATTTTTTAGCAGAATTTAATTTTTTTCAGCAAATTTGCTGCATGGAAAGTTAGTTCGGAAAAAACCCGCTAGTTATTTTATTTGTTTTGCCATATCCCAAATATTTACAATCATTCATTTTGACAGATTTCAAATTTAAGATTTTTTATTAAGAGGTAAACATTGAATGGCAGCAAAAAAGAGTAAGTAAACCAAGTAAACAAAGAAATAAATTAATTGCATTAAAAAAAAGTAGTATATAAAAAGTTCTTTTTATCTTGTAATTATTAAGATATGTTATTTGGTTTGCATAAATTTTGAACGACAGACAAACTTGCGATCAAAAATGTATCTGATTTCTGTCTAGGAATTTTTCAAATTTAATATATATTTGTTCCTTTAAATTATTGAAAACTTATTTGGAACCAAAAATTAATTATGACTAACTACACTAATTTCATTAAAATTGGACGAATCTCTTTTAAAGGATATTTATTTATTTATTGTTTTAACATAGGGTGTCAGACAACTAGGTCATATACACCCAACTTTTAAAGGATATGTTGGTTTAAAAAAAAATGTTGCATAGGCAGACAGACAGACATGGGAGCAATAATTATAATTTTCCCTTATATCTGAAACGGATTTAAATCTTGGAATTTTTGAATTTGCGGACCTAATAAATATTCGTTCTTCCACGTTCACAATGCTTCGGTTACGTTCGGTAAGCTCAGAAGCAAAATCCCTTATCTTATACTTTCTCGTGTACTTAAATAGATAAACGAATAATATTGTTATAGAAAGTGACCAAAATTGATCATTTATAATTTGTATTTTTTGTATTTCAATTTTAATATTTGAAATACCACAGTTATCAAAATAAATATATGTGTATGATGATTTTTTTATTTTTTATAATTGTTATTAATCAATTATTTATTTTTTAATTTTAATCATGTTACCCATTATCTTAAGTTGAGTTGTCGAAGTCAAGTGGTTAGTGGTGTAATCCGTGCTTAAAAAATAAACATCTGCCGAGATGACTGATTGGTCCACTTCAATTATTGTGAGGTGGCTGTTTTGTTGATCTTGTTAAATTAATCAAAGTCTTGATACATCAACATCTCAGTTTGGTGAGATGTGTTTCGGTGAGTCATGTTTTATACTTATGATAACGAACTGATGTTTAATTTGACCCATCTCTCCGTCATATGATATTAACTTAACATACACCATGTTAATCTGGGCGTAAAAGTACTAATAATTAAAATAATCAATAATATTTTTTTTCTCATTATTTTCTTTCTTTGTATTGTATTATATTCAATGACCATTGACCATCTTGCGGTCTTTAAAATGAAATTTTACAGCTGAAATTACTCTCTTTGATAGGGTGATGTGTCTGTCTGTCTGTCGCTCTTTTGTTTATATGTTCTGAACCATTTAGAACATGGGTTCTCATCAGGATTGCATAAAGAGCCAAATTTCAGAATCTGAAGATCTCTAAGGGCCGCTGGATCTTGCAATCAAGGAGCATTTTTGGTTTCATGTCTATCTGTCGGTCTGTCATTACTTTTTGCAAACCAAAATATTTTTAAAAACCATGGGCGTCGTCAACTGTACATTATTGTGGAGGTGGACACAATCTGGGAGGGGGGTCCGGGGGGTCTCTCCCGGAAAATTTAAAATATGACCCCTCAAAACAGCGGTTTTATGCATCCCTTATGTGATATTTGATTTTAACACTTTGTAATAAAATAAAGTAAACCTACGGCGTAGTTCGTTGACAAAACTATAAATACAAGTAAAAAAAAAAAAAACTGGAATAGAAACTTAACAATAGTAAATGTAATGTAATAAAAGTTGTGCTCCTAATCATGGTAGATTAAATAGATCAGAAAACAGCCATTATGCAATATTACTTAAAATCTATAATAATCTGTCATTTAATCAATAGTTATGAAAAACAATAACAACATGTTTTATTAGGCTAAGCNAGATTTTTTTTTTTTTTTTTTAAAGAGAAGTTGATTGGCATTCTATTACCCATAGAGAATCTATTACCGACCGTGTTATATTTTCTTTAGCAACACATTTAAATATAATCTTCAATGGTAATTAAGTTACTAATTTATTTGGTCACCCATCCTACAGTTGATTAACACTTATAAGCAATTCCTCTGTTTAATTAACTATTAAGACAAAGGAATATTTAGTAAAAATAACTTTGGGATAAAGGAACTTCATATACCTATATCTGTATTTCTGTAAGGTGATGATATCCCTTTGTCTGAATATAACTATAGAGACAAAGGAATATATTTAAACATTAAAGTAATTTGGGGTGGTTAACAAAGTAAATGAGTGAATGAGTGCCAAAAAGAAAAGATTAGGGTTCAAGTTCCCTCCGGAAAGAATTATTTTTACAGCATATATGAGTGTAATGTTCAATTATAATTAATAATTTAATTCGGAAAATACAGTATATAGGAAAGGTCAGCAGTTTACTTACGAGTACTTTTACGTTCGTAGGGAGTTTTACGTTCGTGGGGGGCGCATCGTGACGGGGTGCCCAGGGCGCAGTGAACGTCTAAAACGGGCCTGATTCGATGTACTATTGTTTTTCCCAGATTTTTGGTTCGAAAATCAGGATGATTCTTATATTCTGGAGCGTCTTACATACGACGATATATGTAATTAAATATTTTACCCCTGAAGCACAGATATATACTACGTAACTGGCAAATTAACATGGTTCCCCTATGTAATTGACAATCCTACACTTAGAAGTATGATTAAGCTATAATCATCCATAGAGGATTAAATTAAAGATAAAATTAACACTATAATCATACTCAATTTATTCACGAATACGCTTTTTTAACATCGATGACATTATATTTTCAAATATGAACCAATATTATTTAGACATACGTTACTTCATACCGCTACATTTTATTGAGCTATATTTACAAACTGCGTATTTATTTTCGCTAATTAATCTAATTTATCGTTACATAGGTACTTGTTGTCCTCGAACTCTGTTGCGTAATAGATTTTATATATTTACTCTGAAAAACAAACACGATTCCATTTCATTAAGTAGTCGTAATTAATTAATACTTTATTTTGCTTCAGAGCTTATCGAAGGTAACGAAAGCATTGTGTGCACTTTTGAGAACGAAAAAATTGTATGTCTCCGATTTTAAAAATTCCAAGACAGAAATCCCTTTCAGACATCAGGGAACATTTTGGGTCTTGTGTCTATCTGTCTGTCTGTCTTTCTGTTTGTCTGTATGTCGCGAATCCTTGAAACGTGTGACGATAACTTGAGTAAATGTCGACCTACTTTGATGAAATTTGGTAGACATGTTCATTTTACCAATGCCCAAGACGAGTTCATAGGACAACGTAATCCGTTTAAGCGTTCCCGCGTAACGCTCGTGTAAACGTGAACTTAAAAGTTAAAATTGGAATTTTAGGTCAGGGGAAAAAAAATCTAAATTCATCTTTTAATTAGACAAACATTTTTTTTTTCAAATACAATTGTTTAGTAAAACCAACAGCGACACCGCTGAAGTGTTAAAGATCGCTAAAACTATTAATACACAATAAACAATATAACAATAAAGTATTATAACAATAATGTTAATGTTACTATAACAATAAAGTACATGATAGGATGCGAGGAAGCTATGTGCCACATTAATTGGCAGTTTTTTGTTTATTAATGTCATAATATGATTCTCTTTTGATTTTTAAATATAATTTCATTGATTACTGTTTCTAATTACCTAAACAAATAGTCTACTAAAAAAAGAGCAGATAAGTTCTAGGTGCACGATAGGAGTTCCATTCCGCAGAAGGTTAGAATTATTTTATACTACGATATATTTTAATAATATATTCGACACCCAATAAAGCTGAACGTGAAAACCTATAACAGGAATATTTATGAACAGGAAGATTTTTTTTTTTTTTTAAAGAGAAGTTGATTGGCATTCTATTACCCATAGAGAATCTATTACCGACCGTGTTATATTTTCTTTAGCAACACATTTAAATATATAATCTTCAATGGTAATTAAGTTACTAATTTATTTGGTCACCCATCCTACAGTTGATTAACACTTATAAGCAATTCCTCTGTTTAATTAACTATTAAGACAAAGGAANCCTTTTGACCGAACTGTTCTTACGATATTAATAGATTAATTAAAGATAATGATTTATAAAAAAATATATATTTCTAAATATGACTCAGGATTTAAATATTTCAATATGTTTAACTGCAGTACTAAATTAATGATTTTCTTTTATAGGCTCATGGTTTAAAATAGATTCGGCAGATCTTTTTGATGAGAGGAATTTTAAAATTTTTTGATTTTTTTTTTTTTTATAAAAATATCTGACTGTATATCGTAATTAAAGAGGTGGAACAAGATATGAATACTCGAACATTCAGGGGAAAATATTTAAGAGAAGAAGTCATAATTATTTTAGTTAAGATAGAGTATTAAGCATTCGGACTGAAGTTAAGTTCTCAGCCTTGTAAAGATGTGAATTCGATCAGCTCTTGATTTCGCTCAAAGTAATAATATATTAATATGAAGTTTGCAAGTTAAAAACAAGACAAATTGATGTAATTAAAATGAGATTGGTGTGACGGTACTTTACGGATTACGGATATAACTTAGGCCTTGAATAATAAAGGGGGTGGCTTCGAAATATTCTAGACTTAGACTTTAACCATCAAAGCTCGAATGTCTTGCGTTAATAGTATGCAAATCGTGAGAAAAACATCTTTAATCTGACGATTTTAATTAAAAATAATCGATTTGTTTTAATAGTACAGTCAATCTGTCATGATAAAAGGCTGTCTGCGACAAAATTTGGTGACTACTTTTTTTTTGTGGATCGCTTTTGACACATGACCAATACTTAACTTCAACTTTTTGGGACTGTCCGGAAGGCGGAAGTACGGGGTACGGGGTACGGGGTACGTAAGTCAAAATAGTATATAACCTTCATGATGCATATCGTTGGAAAGCTCTTTAAGAGTACAGTAATTGTTGTTATTTAGAAATATGTTTTATTTTCATTTATATGGGGGATAAAATTCAAAAGTGTGAAAAAATGCTTTTAGTTAAAAAAAAATTAAAAATATAAGAAATATTTGTGGTTCGATGTGAATGAAAATTGGTATACATGCTTTATTTTATGTTAGATACACACTTATGAAACCATTTAGTACTTTGGGTACAAACGGTATCGGGGTACCTGAAAGACTCAACATAAAACATTGCCTACGGCTGTGAAATAAATGATTGCAATGCAGCTTGCGCGTGGAGGAAGGCGGGTTTTGCGCAGTTGCTTGAAAACACTGCAGCGAAGAAAATTGCAGCAATGTACCACTCGTAGATGCTGAAGATGATTTGCTTGAGGATACTGACTTTGACTCTCCCTTCCATGTCGTACTCTTCCTTCAACGTCAACCAGCGAAAAAGACAAACGTACCTAAGTGAGTTACAACAGCGGCAAGTGATTCACGGTTGAGTTACGCTCAACCGGCAAAAAAGAGGATGCGGGTCAGAAAAATAATAAAAAATTGAAATTATGATAAAGGAAATAAAAATGTTATGAGTTCTCCCCTCCGCCTTCCGGACGTTCCCGTGAAGTTGGAGTTTTTCTCATGTGCTCCAAGTGATTCTCGCAAAAAAAGTAGTCTTAAATTTATTGCGCACAAATTTACAGTTTTAATTACAAGTTAACTTAGACAACTTAACTTAGAGATAATAAATTGGGAAGATAGTCCGCTCCACATGTGTCTTGTACGTGCATTGCTATAAGGTTGGAGAGAGGGAGGTCCTCACCTTTTTTAGCGAAGAATAGACAGTAGCGCCTCCCGGCTATTCAGGGAATAGTAGATACTCTTTCCGGCCGAAAACACCTCTCTTAAACGGGGACTTCGAACCAACGACCTCCATATCTTTAACTAATGTTTAAGACCCCTCAGTCATCAGACTCTATTATGTTAAGTTAGGCAAATTGGGTAAAAAGTCAGAAGAAAGGTGGTTGCGTTCAAGGAGAGCGCCGTTAGCGGCTGTAATTTACAGGGGGATGACATCACTGCGGTGACCATCTCCACGGTGACCGCATAGATATCAACTCAGAACAACATTGAGAGCCTGTTAATTTATTACAAAGTCAATCAATATATCGTTCTCTTCGCTAATTTACATTATTTACACTCATTTTATTTCATAATAATGTACAAGAACAGTACAAGAAAAAAACGTTGCAAAAACTATTTCACCACTATTATTATCATAAATAAAACGATGGTGTTGCACCAAAAGGGCCAATCTGCAAAAATCCACAAGGACCATTATGCAACTAATATCACGTTTTTCTTTTTAATTTATAATTAATAAAATAAATTTGGTTATTTTGAGTTATTAATTAGGTATCCAAATATAGTTTAAATGAATAAAAATATAAATAAGGCATTCAAATATTAATTTTTTATTATAGCTTTTCAAGTATTAGAATTCAAATAAAAAATGCAGATTGGCCCTTTTGGCGCAACACCATCGAAAAGATTGTGCGTGGTCTCACGCACGTAAGAAGAGTTTCGTAAATGGCGTGGAAAATTAAACAATTAAAACAAGTGTTATAATGTTACTTTTATCTATTCTTTAATACCTTTATTACATTCCCTATTTTTACTTTCTAATATAAAGAGAAAGTATTGTGATGGCGCTAAAATTCGATTTTGAGATTTTGCTAGATTTACACGTTATGAGGTCCCCTGAGTAGGAAAAAGTTGTTTTTAAAAAATGTCTGTCTGTCGTGTGTCGTTGTTTGTGCAGACGCCTGGAGCCTAAACTACTGGGCCGATATTGACAAAATTTGGCATACATGTTCAAAAAAAAATCATACCCCCAGGCGGGAATGAATTTTAATTTAATTGAGAAACGAATTTTAGCTCCAAATTTAGGGGTGCTACCCCCCAAAAACTCTGCAAAGACGTGAAAAAAAAAAAATTATTTCTTGAAAACGGTTCCGACGATTTTGATTGAAAAATTCTAAAATGAAGTCTATCTAAATATGAGTCAAACGATATAAGCCGTTTTCCCGGGAAAAATCTAGTTCCTGAGAAAATAGCTTAAAACGCGGACGGAGAGAGCTCGGGTTCGATTCCCCGCCCAAGTTATTTTTATGATAAATTTTAAATAATTAAATGAACATACAAAAACTTAAAAAAGATAAACATAATGCAAAGCTAAAATCGTTAATATACCTTGTATTTGAACACTTAAAGTAAGTTAGGTCATTGACATAACAGTAATCAGTCACTGTAGGAACTTTTAGAACATAAAAATCCTTACTATCGACGCTTTCTTGTTACTTACATTTATCTAAAAAAAAGAACTTGGTATTCTTCACACAAGAATTTGAAATATGTTAATTTTTTTATGTCTGAGCTTTGGCCACGTCAGATTTGGGTTCTATAACCTCTGAATCATCTGAATCACCAAGAAAAACAAAACAATAAACCTTGTCTGAGTGTCTAAATAAGTTACTTCATCAATAAGTGTTAAAGAAAGAAGATCTTTAAAAAAAAAGTTTATTATTAAATGACTTTATAAGATCTTAAAACTCAAATGTTTTTGGATTTCCTCCAAAAACAGCGATCTCTAAAATTACAGATATTTTAAAAATTTCAGACAAATCCAATAAAAAAAAGACAATTCTTTCAAATCAACTACAGATTCTTTTACTCACCTTGGGACTTGAAACTAATTTGAATAATTTATATTTTGTTAAAACATTTTTTAAATCCATAAAATAACATAGGGTGATTAGTAGAATAAACACAAAGGGGAGCAATTTATTTAAAAAATTAAATAAAAATCTGTCCGAGACAACTCAGACAAACTTTCTCATATACGAGTTCATAATTAATTAGCCTAATATTTTCCATTTATTAGTTTTCGTATGTACATTTAATAATACCTGAAAATTTCATCAAAATTTACCATAAAAATAACTTCTCCCGAGCAGGTAATCGAACCCGGGCTCTCTCCGTCCGCGTT
>KZ651982.1:192441-203988 GCA_001010745.2 Gerris buenoi | reverse complement strand
ATGCTATTTCTTTGACTCCTTGCTCGAGTTATGTGCGTTTATATTCAATTGACCTTTTATAATTTTTTTTATATTTTGTAATGAAAAAAAAATGAAAATGATTTATATGCTAAACACAAATTGAAAAAAAAAAGAAAAAATAAAACGGAGGCTTGTTGCTAAATCATGTTGGCAAGGGTCGGATAATTAATATCGTGTATAATTATGAATATTATGTTTATGTTGAAGGAAGTGAGTAGTTAGTAGTCAAGTGTGTTATTGTGATATTTCCATGAGGTTGCGATGACTTAATAAGGTGACTTGAGTCATTGGAAAACACTTTGCGAGATGCTTCACTTGACTAAGTTGACACTTCTTTTAGCAAGTTAATAAACAGTTAGTCAGTGTACAGCACTTGCCAATAATCTATCTTCTCGCGTGTACAAGAATGTAAATATATTTACAAATTTAATTCAGTTTGTATATAATGTAAGTGTATTTGAATGTATGATTTAATAATAAGAGAATTTATCTATATCTTACATCTCACATCTTTGTAATGCCATTTACTAATATAACTTAATGGATTACTCCCGTGCTATGATTGGACGAAAGATCATAAGAATGTAAAATGTGTCATAAGACAGACAATAAAGTACCGGTGCTTCTAAAAATAGAATGAGAGCTATTTTAAACAAAACGAAATCATAATGATAATAATATTACTTCGCTGGAAATGTAAAGTTTGTGTCTTTGATCCTGTTTCGAGTTGCAGTAAGTTAAATTCCAAAAAACCATCCAATTTTACTACGTTTTTATTAGCTTGCTTTCTTGTTTGTTTGTCCCGTACAAATCTTGCAATCGATTTTTAACTTCCCGAGTAGCTAGACATTTGAAACTTTTACAATAGCTCAGAACACGATGACAATGCATTATTTTAATACTTTTAGCCATCTTTCAGCAGAATTTAATTCGTTTTCAGCAAGTTTTGATGTATGGAAAGTTAGTTCGAGAAAAATCCGCAAGTTATTTTATTTGTTTTGACATATCCATATTTACTACACTCTTCATTTTAACGGGTTTCAAAATTTATAATTTATGACAAAAAAATTAATAACGTAGTATATAAAAAGTTATTTTTATCTTGAAATTATTATCAAATAAGAATGCGAGTACTCTTTAGTGTGTATAAAAATAGTGTGCACATAGCTTCCTCTTGATTAATAACATACTTATGCTTTTGTGGTCATATCCGATGTTATATTTTTACAAACTATTATTGCCTAATTGATTCAATTGTTTCCGAGTTTACATTCGGAAAGGAAAGCTATGTTATCGATCTGAAGAATGCAAATATTTTATGTCTCTGAATTCAAAAATGTAAAGACAGAAATCCGTTTCAGTTAACAGAAAATATTTTTGGTTCCGTGTCTATCTGTCGTTCAATCAAATCACTCGTCCAATTTTATTGAATTTTGGATGGTGGTAGGTCATTATTAACCCATTGTTGGTCCCAAATAAGTTTTAACCTTCTCTGCGCCCATTTGCTTTTCTTCAACGTGCGAAAAAACATAGATTTATTTACGCCTATATTTTCAAATGTATATATATATATACATCTATTTTTTATTTATTTTTTTTTTTGGATCTGATCTTGAAATTTGGATGGTTTCTCAATAGTAGCTCAGATACCTTTAGATTAATTTCTACCTTCTGCGCTCTTTAAATTTGACTATATTAATATTATAATTCATGTAAAAAATCAATATAATTTTGACAGATTTTAAAAAATTGAGGGGGGGGGGGGTCAATAAATTTGAAAACAAATTTTATGCTGTATGAGCATAAAATAATTAATTTATACAAATACTATAGGACTCGAGGAAGCTGTGTGCGTCACCAATTGTCTGACTATTTTAACTTATGCCAATATAGAACTATTAGTATTGAAAATAAGTTTAATAATTATTATATTTACACTTAATTATAAAAAACTATCCCAAAAAAACTTCAAAAATCTTTTTAAAAAAATATTTTAATGACTGCGGGTTGAAGAGAGAAAATAGATTGCGAGAATGATTGTTATTGTCTTCATCTGCCTATCTACTAAAGTCATCGAGTATGTAGATTTGTAGATATAACAACTCTGTCCTCATTAGAATACTGTGGCGTTGTGTAGTCCAAACAGCATCCTAGATCTGTATGTCAACCTTAACCTGACACCCTCCTAAACTGGATTCAAATCATGCAATAGCAATTCTAACCACATCAAATCATTTCTTAAATTCCATCCACCCTTCCACATCTCGTTTCTTCAACCAATTTAAATATTTACTTTTGATTGTTTTCCAGTCGTAATTTACATTTTTGATTTATTCATTCTTAACAACTTCATGACTAAAGGTGTTTGAATCAATTTTACAGTCAAATGAAGTTATTAATTTTTTTTTTTTTCAAAATCGTGTAAACAAACACTATGGGGAATTCTTAATTTCTTTCGAGACAATCTTAAAAAATTTGAGTTCCACGAACTGGAACAAAAATGTCTCATATTGCTTCCGAGCTTACCGAAGGTAACGGAAGCTATGTGATCGTTCTGAAGAACGAAAAAATGTTAGGTCACCGATTTTAAAAATTCCAAGACAGAAATCCGTTTTAGACATCAGGGAACATTTTTGGTTTCGTGTCTGTCTATCGGTCTGTCACAAATTTTTGCGAACCACCATATCTTAAAAAACTACACGTCCAATTTTAATGAAATTTGGGTGGTAGGTCATACTTAGCCCATTGTTGGTCCCATATAAGTTTCAACCTTCTTCGCTTATTTGTTTATCTTCCACATGCTCACAAACATACAATTATTTACAGCCATATCTTTAAAAGTAATCATCTGATTTTTAAGAAATGTGTATGGTTTGTCGAAAGTAGCCTGCAGATAGCACCTGCCTAATTTCAACCTTCTGCGCACTTCAAATCGTACTAAATTAATATGTCTTATACTACAAAGCCTCATGGCTCACTGACTCACTGACTGACATTAATGTTTACCCACTTCCAGAAGAGCTAGAGACTTGCGGTTTGCGCCATTCGACGCGCAACGTCTACATTGTGAACCAAAATAATTATAAAAAGTTCACTTTTCCCCCTCCTTCCACCCTTAAAAAAATAAAAATGGCCGACTTGATTTGTAAGCTTGTTTGGGGGCTTATTGCAGCCAAACGGTAAGTCGTACTAGAAAATGGATAACACAAGTGGTAACTGTTTTTAAAAGATCTACAACTTTTGTCCTATGAGTTTTTGTTGAATCATCATCGGCTGTACCTTAGATGGTGATAATTTTTTTTTTTCCATTTTTGTCTTTGAATAGCATAGATTCTATAATAGTTGGCCGATTTTATTTCTGATTGCGACGATTAAATCTCACACTAATGCTCTTTAAATTGAGTGTATTTTATTTCATTAGTTCATCCTACTTGCTGAGAACATGAGAGTAAACTTTTCCCGTGCGCTGTGTCACGTGACCACTTTTTTTGGTTTTTAATATTGTGTCGTATATCATTTTAAAGGCCTTGATATATACATTAAAGCTATTTTATTTGTTGATTTTTTAAAAATGTTGTGCATGTACTTTTGTACCGATTTATAATTTTGTTGTAGGTTAAGGTTTGTTGTTGCGAGGAAGCTATGTGCCACATTAATTGGCAGAGTATTAAATAGTGTATTGGTACAGTGATATATGTACTTTGCCAATGAGTGTGGCACATAGCTTCTTCGAGTCTTATTTCGTATACTTTAATGATATTATACTTACCACCATTATTGTCATAATTTATTTTAATTTTTCCCCTATTGCTTTGTTAATTTGTCAAAATTATTTTGATTCTTACAAGGAATTAAGTACCAATTTACCAAAATTTAAGAGCGTAGACAGTTGAAATTAATCTAGAGCTATCTGCGGGCAACTACAAACTATCCAAATTTCATAAAAATTAGATAAGTGCTTTTAAAAATGTAGGTCTGTTGCTTAATTTTTGAGAACCATCATATCTTAAAACCTACTAGTCTAATATTAATAAGGTAAAATAGTTATATTTCGATGGTAGGTCATAATTAGTCGGTTGTTGGTCCCATTTAGGTTTTTACGGTCTACGCCCACTTGTTTCTCCTAATCATCCATTCATTTACACCTATATCTTTAAAAGTTTCTCCTAATCATCCATTCATTTACACCTATATCTTTAAAAGTTTCTCTTAATCATCCATTCATTTACACCTATATCTATAAAAGCTCTCATCTGGTTTTCAGGGAATTTCGATGGTTTATCAAAAGTAGCCCGCATATAAATTTCAACCGACTGCTATATTTAAATTTAAAAAATTGTATAAAATTAAAAAAATGTAATAGATTTCACATAAAACCGGGTGAAAATTAAATAAATAAGTCGATAACAGTTTGTAAAAATATAACATCATTTAAGTACGTTATAGAACGTGAGGAAGCTATGTGCCACACTAATTGAGACAGATTAATTTTAAACTAAATTAAAATTTAAATGGTTATAAAATCTAATTACAGAATAAAAAATATAAATGGTTATGGTTTAGATGGGCACGACTGAACTAATCAAAAGAACCATCAATTCAAAACAGCTTCACAACAAAAAACAAGATGGAACAAAGAAGTAGTGCAAAGGAGGGATTAAAGAACAGACTCAATGAATCGGAGACATTTAATTTGATGCGGAGTGACGCAACTTGGGTTTTGAAAAATGGAAGTGAAGACCTCGGAGAGATGGCTTAAGTTATAATAGAGTACAGTGTACCGGGGTACAGTGTACGGGGGTACAATGTGCGGGGGTACAGTATCTGTCTCGTCTTGCGACAAAGGTTCTGACCTAGGCCTCGTTTTCAAACTTCATATGTAACCTTCCTACCTTCTCAGATTAACTTGGTTTCACGCAACCTGTTACTCTGCCGTTCTCTTCAAACTAATTTGCATTAGGTAACAGATATACCACTAAATGCAGGACCTTCTTTTTTATTGACGGATTAAATCTTCCGAGCTAACTAAAGACTTGTAAGTCTGTTGTTTGTTGTTCTATTCTAAGAACATGAGTTAGAAATTGAGTGTATAAGTCGTGTTGTTTGTTGTGTTACAATCCGTACTTTACCTGCATAATGGATTGAAGAAAAATGCTACTAATGCTCGTGTTACAATCAGTACTTTATCTGCTCTCTGGTTTAAATAAAAATGATGCTTTTGCTTGTGTTACAATCAGTACTTTATCCTTTATCTACTCTCTAGTTTAAATAAAAATAATGCTTTTGCTCGTGTTACTGTCAGTACTTTATCTGCTCTCTAGTTTGAATAAAAATGATGCTTTTGCTCGTGTTTTACAATCCGTACTTTATCACCTTTCTAGTTTAAATAAAAATGATGCTTTTGCTCGTGTTACTGTCAGTACTTTATCTGCTCTCTGGTTTAAATAAAAATGATGCTTTGCTTGAGTTACAGTCAGTACTTTATCTGCTCTCTGGTTTAAATAAAAATGATGCTTTGCTTGAGTTACAGTCAGTACTTTGTCTGCTCTCTGGTTTAAATAAAAATGATGCTTTTGCTCGTGTTACTGTCAGTACTTTATCTGCTCTCTGGTTTAAATAAAAATGATGCTTTGCTTGAGTTACAATCAGTACTTTATCTGCTCTCTGGTTTAAATAAAAATGATGCTTTGCTTGAGTTACTGTCAGTACTTTATCTGCTCTCTGGTTTAAATAAAAATGATGCTTTTGCTCGTGTTACTGTCAGTACTTTATCTGCTTTCTAGTTTAAATAAAAATTATGCTTTTCCTTGTGTTACAATCAGTACTTTATCCACTTTCTAGTTTAAATAAAAATTATGCTTTTGCTTGTGTTACTGTCAGTACTATATCTGCTTTCTAGTTTAAATAAAAATGATGCTTTTGCTCGTGTTAAAATTAGTACTATATCTACTCACTGGTTATAAGTAATATACTGCTTATATGATCATGTTACTATCAGAAACAACTTTTTCTGCTCTTTGATTTTAAGTGTAAAGCAGCTTAAATTTATTTATTATTAATATTTTATCAAAATTTACAGAAAAAAATGATTCTTCCAAGACGGGGAATCGAACTCGATCTAAACCTTCAAAATTCAATTTATTTGTATCAGTACAAGATTTTTTTTTTTACGGAATAACAACCTATATGGTTAGATTTTTTTTTTTATATGGATAGATTTTAACGTTTTTGAGAAAGAAATATTTGTTCGCGATTTTTTGTAGCCTTCTCCCTCCAAAGGTATGGGCACAGTCGGCCGTTCATCGATTGCACCTCGGTGTACGATTTTTCTTAACATGTATGCAAAATTTAATCAAAATTGTTCAGTAGTTTAGGTACCATGCGTCTGCACAGACTAAAGACAATAGAAGACAGAGAGCAATTTTTTTTAAACCAATGTTTTGAACTCTTGGGGCCTTAAAACGTGTAGATTAATTAAAATCTAAAATCTGATTTCGAATTATCAAATTCAAATTTAATCTATGACTACAAAGCAATTGCGTACTGAAAAGTTGAGATATACACTAGCTTACAACTTTCTCTGACGTCCAAGCAACTACTTTAAATTCCACTAAATAATGATCATTAAATTGCATTAAGCAACCATAGATAGCAGTAATTTATCTTGTACAGTCACAATATTTTAATTTTTAATTACCACAAATCAACCAGTTAGTAAAATAAAAAAAAAAGAAAGACATCGAAATAAATCATAAAAAATAATTATATCTTGATAATTATACAAGGACTTATTTAACAAATGCACGCTCCGTCGTTCACTGATAAATAGAACGGACGAAATATTCGTTAAATAAATAGTGCAGAGGTGGTTAATATATTCAAACGAGTGAATAAATATACGTCACAATTATATGTCTCACCAGAAATGACGTAATATTACGCTTTTTATAAAAAATTATGACGTATTGACAACATCATATCCGGTAAATTTATACTTCGCGTTTTTATTTTCTCCCAACTTGTAATTAATTCAGTTTCAAATTAATATTGGATTTATGATATACTTTATTTTTTCATCTTATTTAATTTATATATTTTTTTGTTATTTATCAATAATTAATTAAATTTGTATGTTAGTTTATCTTGTTGTATCCTGATTTGATGAATTATTATCTAAATAAGATCCTGATAGAATTTATAATCTGAATAAATCATATTTTAAGTTTTTCAAATTATTTTTTTCTTTATACGTGTAGTTTGCTTTATTTCAGCGAATAAAAATGTATTAATTTATTATATTTAGTTATGAGTTAAATCTATATCCGTTCTATGGTGGGGAAAGAATATTCGTAAAATTGACCTCGGTTAAATGCCATTTAAATTGATAAATGGCAACAGCGTGCTTACAGTTTGGCGTTATACTGAATAGACTTGACGTAAAAACTTTTATAAAGAGAGGGTTCACAATTTTAAAATAATTATAGTAATAAAATATATTTATGTATTTAAATTTAGCTGTGGCAAAAGTAGGACTGATAATTTTAAATAAAGTCACAAATCAATTTTCGCGAATAGGCGAAGTTGAGAAAGTAATGGAATGTCTGTATAAACTCCCCGTCAAAATTAACGCACTATTTTTATATTTTCTGCTTACACAAAAGCCGTTGAATTAGGATCTTTTTTCTATAGTTTTAATCTCGGGTGGACCTATTTCGCCTCAGTCGATCATACCCACACTCCTGGAACCACCGAAAAGCTTGGCTGATTGTAGTGAGATGCACTCCTAGTCGACAACCAACCTTTTGAGAAAAGCCTTTCTTAACCCATCACTACGGGTTTAATCGCTTCCTCCATAGTTAAATTTGGAGGTATATTTAAGTTGACACATACAAACAACTGTATTAATGTAATAAATACGTGAGAGCTCTCAATTAATCAATGGCAAATAACATTGAATCATTAATAATGATGATTAAATATAATTATTTATAACGATTAAATATAATTAATGATGATGATTAAATACGATCAACGATGATGATTAAATATGAGATGATGAATGATGATAATGATTAATTATTTATTAATCATCAGTATAAATTAGAGATAGTGAAAACATAGAAATATAAAGATGGTGCGTTAATTTTGACAACTGCATTGGCTGGGATGTCAAAAGTGAATTATTAAACAACGAAATTAAGTTGTATCAATGAAGCTAGCATACGCAGTCTTTCTATTTACACAGATATGAAGCTTGCGCAGTCTTTCTATTTACACAGATATGAAGCATGCGCAGTCTTTTTATTTACTCAGATTTGAAGCATTCGCAGTCTGCTATTTACACAGATATGAAGCATACGCAGTCTTTCTATTTACACAGATATGAAGCATGCTCAGTCTTTCTATTTACACAGATATGAAGCATGCGCAGTCTTTTTATTTACTCAGATTTGAAGCATTCGCAGTCTGCTATTTACACAGATATGAAGCATACGCAGTCTTTCTATTTACACAGATATGAAGCATGCTCAGTCTTTCTATTTACACAGATATGAAGCATGCGCAGTCTTTTTATTTACTCAGATTTGAAGCATTCGCAGTCTGCTATTTACACAGATATGAAGCATACGCAGTCTTTCTATTTACACAGATATGAAGCATGCGCAGTCTTTCTATTTACTCAGATTTGAAGCATTCGCAGACTGCTATTTACTCAGATTTGAAGCATACGTAGTCTTTCTATTTACTCAGATATGAAGCATGCGCAGTCTTTCTATTTACACTGATATAAAGCATTCGCAGTCTTTCTATTTACACTGATATAAAGCATGCGCAGTATTTCTATTTACATAGATATAAAGCATGCGCAGTCTTTCTATTTACATAGATATAAAGCATGCGCAGTCTTTCTATTTACATAGATATAAAGCATGCGCAGTGTTTCTATTTACATAGATATAAAGCATGCGCAGTCTTTCTATTTACATAGATATAAAGCATTGACAGTACTTCTATTAACACAGTTAATTCTGAAGGATAAAGAAATTTTTAAGAAGGTGCATGTCCTTAATCACATGGCTCATCTAGGCTAAACACTTTTGAGTACTTATCAGGGAAAAAATATACAACTTAAAATCACATTAGGAATCCATCGGTTATTCCTACTCTTGCATAAGCCCTCTCCTAATATAGATTGTTCATATTTGATAAAATCTTAATTATCAACAATAATTGTTGATCAAAGAACGTAATAATTATTATTAGCCCAGGCAAATTAGACTAAAAAAAAGGCCGTGTTCCCAAAAAATCGTCCAAAGCTGGAAATTGTTTTAATACCTTTTGGGGGTCCCAAATAAGAGTCCTGTGTGTTTGCGACGGATTCTGACTGCTGCTTAAGTTTTGGGAGGCAATAAACAACGAAATGTTCGCACTTTTTTCAGTGTTTCGCTTATAAATCCTAAACGATGCATTCTACAGAAAATATTAATCCTAGCTTCTTTAATAAGTATCAAATTCTGCGTCGAATGGTTTTTATTCCGTCAAAATCAGCCAAGCCCGTTTAGCCGCAATCGGTTTTCAAAGATTGGCTAATTTTACCAACTCGGCAAACAAGTTTATTATTTGTTTAGTTTTTCGCTTACAACTCCTAAACAACGCATCCTACATAAAATGTTACTCTTAGCTACTTTAATGAGTGATAAATTTAGCGTCAAATGGTTTTTTAGTCCCTCAAAATCGGCCCAGCCGATTAGCCACAATTGATTTCTTTTGGGCTATTTATACCAAACTCAATCCTAGAATTTCAGAAACCCCAGAACAATTAATATTTAATGAATAACTTGGTAAAATCCACGTCACGAAGGGTTTGGAGTCCGACCTTACGCTTCTACTGCTGGTAGCATCTTCAGGGGTATGGTGCATCGTGATGTTTACTCGAGGCATCGTTGTGTTATACCAGGATGCAGCACACCCCGTGTAGATGCTTCCAGTAGTGGAAGCGAAACGTCGGACTCCAAACCCTTCGTGACGTGGATTTTACCGGAAAACCAAGTTATTCATTACGAGTCAACCCGCGGAAACCTACGTACTAAGTTAGTTATTATTTAATTAAAATTAAGGATCGGACTTCAAAAATCCAAAGGGGGCTATGCTCCCCCCCCCCACTAGAGGGAATAGAGAAGGAGCGAGAAAAAAGGGACAGGTGACTTGTTTTCAAGTCCAACAGGCGGAACCAGGCCACATGAGTTTGTAAATGGCCCAAAAGAAATCAATTGCGGCTAAACGGCTGGGCCGATTTTGACGGACTAAAAACCATTTGACGCTAAATTTATTACTCATTAAAGAAGCTAAGAGTAACATTTTATGTTGGATGCGTTGTTTAGGAGTTGTAAGTGAAAAACTAAACAAATAATAAACTTTTTTGCCGAAATGGAAAAATTAGCCCATTTTTAAAAACCGATTGCGGCAAAACGGCTTGGCTGATTTTGACGGACTAAAAACCATTCGACGCAGAATTTAGTATTTATTAAAGGAGCTAAGATTAATATTTTCTGTAGAATGCATCGTTTAGGATTTATAAGCGAAACACTGAAAAAAGTGCGAAAATTTCGTGGTTTATTGTCTCCCAAAACTTAAGCAGCAGTCAGAATCCGTCGCAAACACACAGGACTCTTATTTAGGACCCCCAAAAGCTATTAAAACAATTTCAAGCTTTTTCGGGAAGCATATGTTTAATTTGCCTGGGCTATATTACGTTCTTTGAAATTTTATTTTAGAATTCCTAAGACAAACATTTATAAGTGACACTTAAAAAGCAAAATGGTAATTAGCGTGGCACATAGCTTCTCCGCGTTCTATAATAATTACAATATTATACTATACACTCAATCTCAATAGGCCTCGTAACCATTCAACCTTATCCTCTTCCATTCCTTTTTAAGGCCTTTTTATTCTTTCAAATAAATATTATTATTATACATTATTTTTAACATTATTAAATGACGTTGACACTTATAATACAAAGGGATTTTTAGCTAATGCACGTTGGGACAAAGGAATATCACACTTCTGGTTTTATAAGGGGAGTAACAGTCTAAAGAAGTGCCGAAAATAGTAGGTATCTTGCATTTTACTGTTGGCCGAATGTTTCCATGGGATTTGGTTCTTTTTGGTTCTTATCGGGGTCAAACTTATTTTTAAGCAGTATTAAATTGGCGCAGACGATTGAATTTAACAGTGGGATTATCTATGGGCTATTTTTGTAAAATTATCCAAATTTCTTCAAAATTATATGATTTTTAAAGCAACACCTATTGTAAAAAAAAGTTTATTTCTATATAGAAGGAATTGGAATTGGAATTAGGCGTTCATATAATTTTATATTAATATTATATTAATATTTATAGGAATTAATGATAATAATAATAAATACCTAATTAAAAGCAAGATACTTTTAAAATAAATTGTTAGCCACTGTCTAATATTATAAATTTAAAGTACAATATTTTGACGATTGGCGGGCTTAAG